>BDUI01000685.1:61679-78190 GCA_002335545.1 Apodemus speciosus | reverse complement strand
TTCACTGAGGTTGGGATTCTTGGTAATTGGAGCTGATCTAGTTAGCCAGCTTGCCCTGGGATCTCTTCCTCTGCTTCCTAATCACTGGGATAACAGTCATCTGCCTTGTCCACCTCGCTCTCATGTGACACTAAGAATCTGAACTCTGGTTCTCATACTTGCACAGCAAACACTTCAAGCACTGAGCCTAAGGAAMACGTTTATTTATTTTGTGCTTAGGTGTATGCTTGTATAAAGGTAARGGACACATGAGTGCCCTGGTGCACACGTGCTCCCATGTGAGTGTAAGTCAGAAGGGAACCTTGGGGCTTGATTTTACTTTCCACCATGTAGGTTTCAGGAATCGAACTCGGATTATCAGGCCTGCCTGGCAGCCAAGACCTTTACCCATTGATTGTCTTAGTTTGGGTTTTGCTGCTGTGAACAGACACTATGACCAAGGCAACTCTTTTAAGGACAACACAAAATTGGGGCTGGCTTACAGGCTCAGAGGTTCAGTCCATTATCATCAAGGCAAGAGCATGGCAGAGTCCAGGCATGCATGGTGCAGGAAGAGCTGAGAGGTCTTCATGTTCCTCTGAAGGCTCCTAGGAGAAGACTGGTTTCCAGACAGCTAGGATGAGGGTCTTAAAGCCCACAGCCACAATGACAGACTTTCTCCAACAAGGCCACATCTCCTGATAGTGCTACTCTCTGGGCTAAGCATATACAAGCGATCGCAGTGAAAGGACTTTTTTCTTAGCTATGCCTTAGCTGTAGGATCACACATCAGTAGTGGTTGTTGGTTTCTCTATAGCAATAATTTGTGACTTTATCTTTTTAGATAACTATTTGCAAAAATGATGAATGTGTGCTGGAAGATAATTCTCAGCGGACCAAATGGAAGGTGATCAGCCCTACAGGGAATGAGGCAATGGTGCCGTCAGTCTGCTTCCTCATTCCCCCACCGAATAAGGAGGCCATTGAGATGGCCAGCAGGTAACAGTGGCCCTGTGCTATTTGGAACAGACCTCCATTAGGTGTGTCAAGTGTCCCACTACCAGCCAGGTAGATCTTTAATAAATCTGTTCTTCAGGTGAAATAATCCAGTATAAAAGTATTTTTTATTCTCCTGTAGTAATTGTTGTCTCCAAGGCTTATAGTCTCTATCTGCTAACCTTGGCCTAGTTCTCTGGAAGCTTCTAGCCTCCATACAATCTAATCTAGGCCTCTGAGATTTACTGCTGAATAAGCTCACCCTTTCTAGTTCTTTCTGAACTCTGACTGTGTGATTCAACTCAACTGTTCTGGCTCAAACTTCTCTTCAAGCTGACTGATTTAATCTGGCTTCTCTCAGTTTTCCTRAATTGCTCTGCTTGGTCTCATACTAACTTTGGCAATCTGTTCTAATCTTCTGGCTTCTTCTCATTCTCTGGCTTGTTCAGTCTACACCTGTGTCTAGTTGTCTTTGTAAACATTTTTCCAGTAAAACTATCTCTTCTTCTTTATTTCTCTTCACTGCCCTAGTAAGTACTTCAGAGTTACTAGCTTGGGTTAGTTAAGTAGCTCAGAGTTAACTGCAGAGTTAGCAGTTACTGCTCTTTTAAGTAGCTTGGGCATAGCCTATTCTGTCACACCTTTCTGTTTGTCACTTTGTCTGCCACTCAATTAGACATCGCTTTCAAACAGAGGTACTTCCTTCTATAATCAAACTTTGCCTTCATTGTTTGGGATTAAAGGTGTGCACTAAGGGTATGTTTGTATTCCAGTCAGATGGATTAAAGGTGTGTGCCACAACTATCAACAGATTTTTTTTCAGTAAATAACACAATCTCAAGGTTTACAATGTGATCAAAAATCCTACAACAATTCAGTAATAATTTTAGACCCATTCTTAGCACCGAGTAGGTTCTCTCAATAAATGGTTGTTGAATTACAAGAATGAAGGGATAGGTGGGCAGACTGTGTGTTAGTAATTGTTTCCTTAGAGTAAGAGTTTCCATTTGGGTTTTTCTATCTGCATATTAAAGACATATTTCCAAGTTTGTCCNGCAGAGTTAGCAGTTACTGCTCTTTTAAGTAGCTTGGGCATAGCCTATTCTGTCACACCTTTCTGTTTGTCACTTTGTCTGCCACTCAATTAGACATCGCTTTCAAACAGAGGTACTTCCTTCTATAATCAAACTTTGCCTTCATTGTTTGGGATTAAAGGTGTGCACTAAGGGTATGTTTGTATTCCAGTCAGATGGATTAAAGGTGTGTGCCACAACTATCAACAGATTTTTTTTCAGTAAATAACACAATCTCAAGGTTTACAATGTGATCAAAAATCCTACAACAATTCAGTAATAATTTTAGACCCATTCTTAGCACCGAGTAGGTTCTCTCAATAAATGGTTGTTGAATTACAAGAATGAAGGGATAGGTGGGCAGACTGTGTGTTAGTAATTGTTTCCTTAGAGTAAGAGTTTCCATTTGGGTTTTTCTATCTGCATATTAAAGACATATTTCCAAGTTTGTCCGTCCTTCCTTCCTTCCTTCCTTCCTTCCTTCCTTCCTTCCTTCCTTCCTTCCTTCCTTCCTTCCAAAAGGCTCTTCAATATTGCCAACTGCCACAGAGAACTCTCACTTTTTCTTCCCTTGGAACCCTTTCTTGGCCCATTTTGCTCTCCTCTCCCCTGTGGATCTGTTTTGTAGGCCWGAGACTATGCTATTCGGTTCACTTTCATCTTAGGTTCTCTTTATGTCTCCTTGGAGTGGAAACCACTGATTTCTAGGTTCCAAGTCTTCTCTATTGACTTACAGCCTGGTTGGTAGAGCATGTTCTCTGTAAACTTAGTGACAAAGATGGCACCTCTGTTTCTTTTTAAAAAAAGTATATAGCAGTAAAAAGTCACCATTTGTAGTGAGCAGTTGTAACAAGTGTACAAAACTTATATTCTTCCATCTTCAAGATGCTTCAGAGGAGAATCTTTTTCTCTACCAGCATAATGATGTGGAATAGTTAAGCACTTCTGTCTTTTAGATGCAAGCTTTGGTTCTCTGGTAGAGCTCCCCCTAGACTCTTCTTTCTGATCTTCTGTCTTCGGATGAGTCTCTTCCTCTTCAGTGGATATGAACAAAATCTGGGAACTCTTTCAGATCTCATAAAAAAAATTTCCTGAATTATTGCTTTTTAAAAAAAATTAGTATGTATTATACAAGCAAGATGCTTCATAGAGTGTGCTTGGTCACCTTCATTACCTTCTTATCTTTCTGTACCCAGGAATGCAGGTTCATGCTACTGTCTCTCATCCTCCCCTCCCTCAGTTTCCACATGAGCGAGTACACATGCAATACTAGTTTCTATGGAACTGGACTATTTCATCTAATATGATATTCTTCACTTCTATCTATATTGTCCTCTGGGTTTGGGGTRGATGAGTGGTTGGTTGATTTGTTTTCTCAGGAATCCCCATTTATCACATATTGGGGCTCCCAGGCTCATTCTCTATTACCTTGTTTTCTATTTTTTTTTTCCTTTGTGTCTTATTCTTCTTTTGAGATTACCACTTAAATGAACTTTCCGTGGGATTTCTCAGAAAGAGGAAAATAAACTGATGCATTTTTTTTTAAAGTACCTGAGATCCTGATGCCTTATTTCCTGTTTTATATTTTATATCTCATATCTTCTCACTTTGAAGACATTCAAGATAACTTAGTGGTTTGATGAGTATATGTGTATTTATTTGCAAGCCATCTAGGATTCAGATTGAAGTAGGCATGGGATGTTTACCTTGTTTCCCAAATAAACTTAAGTTGCTATTGTATTAACTATTTCAAGTATGTTTTGACTATGTGGAGCAATAAATCACTTTTAAGAAGTGTTGGTACAGTTTTCCAACAGGTTTTTTTTTTTTTTTTTTTTTTGAGACGGGGTTTCTCTGTATAGCCCTGGCTATCTTGGAACTCACTTTGTAGACCAGGCTGGCCTCAAACTCAGATCTGCCTGCCTCTGCCTCTCAAGTGCTGGGATTAAAGGCGTGCGCCACCACCGGCTGGCTTTTCCAACAGTTCTAATGGGAATATTTTTATCTATATTCTTTGTATTCCTGCTTTCCCTGTCATTTTTCCTGTCTGGCTTCTTATAATCATTTTACATTCAGGTAACTTTTATTCTACTGGAAGTATATTCATACATAATTCCATAGACAATCCAAATCAAATATATCAATAAATTCCAAACTTATCTGTGTGGTCAGAGCAAGCTCTCTTTTCCTTCTTAACACACATCTCTACTCTGCAATCACATCTCTGACATGTAGTTCGTTATTTCTGTTGTTTCTAGGGTGGAACAGTCTTACCAGAAGGTTATGGCCCTTTGGCACCAGCTACACATTAACACCAAAAGCCTTATCTCCTGGAACTACTTGCGAAAGGACCTTGACACAGTACAGACCTGGAACTTAGAAAAGGTAATTGGGAAGCTGTTACCTTTGTCTGATACCTAGTGGGTAAACTTTGTCGGAAGTAGTTCTTTCATTTCTGAAACTTGTCCCCCAGATCAATGAGGTATGGTTGAATCCAGGATGCTATTTCATGATTAGGGACCTGAGAGCCTTAACAACTAGCAGTTTGAGAGGTAAAGAAATGGCAGGTGAAAGTAAGAGAGTGTAGTTTTCTCACTGTGTGGAGAAGGTGCCACCCTTGTGTAAGAGTACACAGTATAAAGTGGGTAACCACTAGTCTACTTTTATTAACGTACATGCAGGTTGYAACAAATGGCATACCTCTGCGATCCTAGCCCCTGGAGTTGAGACTGGAGGATTATGAGTTCAAGGCCARCACAGATTATATAGTAAGACTATATATAAAGTGAATGTGGGAAGGACAAGAAACATTGTGCAGTGTAGTTTGAGGGATAGTATGGGGTGGGGTTGCTGTTAATGTTGTTTAGGTTGGAATGTTGATTATATAGATGAATTTGTTTTTGAAAATCAACATATTTACAGCAATTCATTCATTCATTCATTCATTCATTCATTCATTCATTCAAGACAAGGTCTCACTATGTAACCCTAGCTGGCCTGGAACTCACTCTGTCTGCTTTTGTCTGTCCAGTGGTGGGATTAAAGATGTGTGTCATTATGTCCAGCTGATTTGCACATTTTTGAATATATGTTTATAGAATCAACAGAATCAATAAAAAAGAAAGGAGAGAGAAAGTGGTATTTTTCTGTTCTAAAGAAATCTGTTCTCTTGTCTTAGCTTCGTTCCTTAGCACCAGGAGAGTGCCAGCAGGTTATGAAGAACCTCCAGGCCCACTTTGAAGACTTTCTACAGGACAGTCATGACTCTGCCCTCTTCTCTGTGGCTGATCGCTTGCGAATCGAGGAGGAGGTGGAAGCTTGTAAAACCCGCTTCCAGCACCTGATGACATCAATGGAGAATGGTGTGTGCCAGGGCAGAGGGAGGGAGATGGTGGATGGAGACTCCTGAAGGGCGCGGACAGACTCCAACTACAGACCATCTTACAAAGATGAATTCTCAGAATTATACTGTGGAATCGGATACTTTGGTTGTTAATAATAATCAGCCTGTCACATTTCTTCAGAACCCTAATGCTAATGTGTAATGTAGGGACTCGAAAGTCAGGAAGGATATTTCCAAAGTAAGACCCCCCATTTCATCAATGAGGTTTCTGATGTGCTGGAGCCAGTGGATTAGCTCTGTATTAGCTCTGTTGTATTCAGGTGGAGCTTAGTGATTTGTGCTTGTGTGTTCACAGAGGACAAAGAAGAGACTTTGGCCAAGGTATACATCTCAGAGCTGAAGAATATCCGACTACGCCTGGAGGAGTGTGAGCAGAGACTGCTCAAACAAATTCAGTCTCCAGCCAGCTCTAAGACTGACAGAGATGCCAGGCAGGACATCGCATTGAGGATTGCAGAGCAGGAGGTGAGCTGCAGGAGGAAGAGTAACTCCTTTTAGATTGAATTCACCCATCCCTGCAGCCTGTGGACGTGCCATTTACTGTGGAAGAGTGGGATTTAAGCTTCAGATATATAATTGAATTGATTCATTTCCAATTGAAAATAGGACTACTTTGTAACATTCATTTGTGCCTCATCTTTGTTATGCATTTTGTTCCTGATAGCACACTGGAGAGGATTTGCAGCATTTGAGGTCTGACCTGGATGCTATTTCTATGAAATGCAACGTCTTTCTCCAGCAGTCTCCATCAGGCTCAAGTGCCACAACTCTGCGCTCAGAGCTGAACCTGATGGTAGAGAAGATGGACCACGTCTATGGTCTGTCTACTGTCTATCTGAATAAGTGAGTACCGTGTCTATGATCTCTCTACTATCAATCTGAGTAAGCTGAAGTCTTAGGTCCAAAGGGCAGTCATCTTCTATTGGGATCATTCAATGAATGACCCAGAAAGGCTGCAGGTCTTCAAAGTGGGTGTCTAGCCTCAGAAACTTTGGCTTTAGTTCCTGAGTAACATGGAATAAATCTATTTGGACTACAATAACAAATGTCAGTGTTATGGGTGATAAATATACTTGAATTGTTAGGTCTGTTTCTTGCCTCATTTTTATTTGATTGGACACCTCTGGAAACAATACTTAAAGATAGTAAGGAAAGCGACAAAGAATTAAAACTATACCACACATTAGTGTTTGAAACTAACTCTTTTCTCCTCACCCATCTCTACCTGTACTTTGAACAATGGCAAATCTTAGATTCTTTGGTTTCAAGTAGACTTTTGGCCTTGCTCCTCCTTGCACCACAGATGGCCTATCCCAGTGCTATTTAGAATCATTCTGAATTAGCTTAAACCAACAGTATGCACAATCAGACTTTCTCATTTTTACAAAAGCTTGTCATCATTTAATGTGATTAAATTGATTTGGGCAAAAGTGAGCTTAAGTGATCCACATTTTAAAACTCCAGTGCTGAGCTGGGCATGCTGAGGTCCAGCACTCGGAAGAGAAAGACCAGTGGATCACTGAGTTCAAAGCTAGCCTGGTCCATTGAGTAATCTCCAGGATAGCCAGGTCTACATAGAGAAATCCTGTCTCAGAGGGAAAAAATGAAAGTGCTAATGAAGGAGTTGATTTTTATCCCCACAGGTTAAAGACAATTGATGTTATAGTACGTAGCATACAGGACGCTGAACTGTTGGTCAAAGGTTATGAGATCAAGCTGAGTCAGGAAGAAGCAGTGCCAGCAGACCTCTCAGCTCTGGAGTCCCACCGCACCACATTACAGGTCAGCTCTCTAGTTTCTTAAGAAGTTGATTCACAATCAGTTAACAGAGGATTCAGGTGGCATGACTTGACACTGATTCATGCCCTTGGATTAGGTACAGTGTTGTTTTAACGTAATTTACTAATGTGTTAGTAAAAGGGGAAGAGAAAAGGATAAGAGGGAAGCAGAAGAAAGCCTTTTCTCCTGTCCAATCATGACTTAAACATACCCAGCATTTCTATCACAGGCCGTTGTAACGCACTTTACTGTGCGACTTCATTGACTCTCACGAGCTGCTGTGAGAAGTGAATAGGGGAGGGATTTTTGTCTCTTGACAGATGAGAAAACCAAGACTGAGCCAGCTACATAACTTTGCTTGGTCTCAAAGCTTATATGTAGTAATGTCAGGCTTAAAAACACAAAAAACTATGTGCACGTTATTTTCCCCTTATGGTATCGCCATTTTCCCACCTGACGTTCTTACCCCTGCCATGCTTTCCAGTATACACTAGGAAAGCTGAGCCTGTCCTCAGCAGAGGCTTCCCTGGGCATGGTTTCTGGGTCACAGGCAACAGTGGTGACTCCACTACAGACACTGTCCTATTGCTTGCCTCAGTCTTCTTTTGGAAAGGAAATGTTTAACCTGTTTCTTATGGTTTTCTAGCACTGGCTTAGTGATGTGAAAGACAAGACTTCAGTGTTCTCAGTCCTGGATGAGGAAATCACTAAGGCCAAGGAAGTGGCAGAACAGCTCCGACACCCAGCCTCAGAGCCAAACTTGGATTTGGAGCGTTATCAGGAGAAAGGTTCTCAGCTACAGGAGCGGTGGCACCGTGTCATTGCCCAGCTGGAGACCCGGTAAGGGGTTCAGGCTTAAACAAAATCAGCATTCAACTATTGTAGCATTCATGCTTAAAAGTAGGGATTCATGCAGAGGTGTGGAGTTTTGTAACAACATGGATTATGAACATGATAACCCCCAGAAAAAGTTGGAATCATCACCTGAAAGGCAGACCTAAAGCCCAGCACATACGGTCCACCATTAGGCTACAGCCCTAGCCCAAGGCTCATTTTTGGGAGCTTTTTTGGGAAGGAAACACAGCTTTGGAAGGGACACACATGAAGATGAAGCAGTAAGGGAGGAGAGAGAGAGATAACCATTTAGTCATCCAGTTCAATCAACTCTGTTTGTATTAGGATGTTTGACAGTGCTTCCATTTGTTTCTCCAGGCAGTCTGAGGTAGAAAGTATCCGGGAAGTTCTGAGAGATTACCGAGCCTGCCATGGAACGCTCATCACGTGGATTGAGGAGACCACTGCCCAGCAGGAAATGATGAAGCCGGGCCAGGCAGAGGATAGCAGAGTGCTGTCAGAGCAGCTTAGTCAGCAGACGGTGAGTGCGGCTGCAAGACGGGGGGAAAGAGAAGGCTCATCTTAGAGATGGCAATACTGCATCAATTAAACTCCCTCCAAATGGTGAGACATCTAAACCCCCTCTGTTTGTATTTTTGAAAAAGATACTGATTTTATGTTTAGGCCAGAGAGCGACCCATTAGGTCCTCCAATCCTGAGTTTCTATGGCTATTTATTGAAACTACTGAACATCTCCATTTTGTTTCTTGATATATTTTATTACTCTAGCACTGGACTATAGGGGTTTGAAAAACTATGAGTAGAAGAAAATTACTTAAAGCATTTTTGGTTGGTATTTTCTTTTACTTTGTTTAATACCATGCCATTAAGTATATGAAATCTAAGTTTAGTTGTCTTGATTACAGTCCTGGCTTATGTACTACTTACCAGCTAGAAAACATTGAAGAAATTAATCCACCTTTCARTATTCTACTTCCTTATCCTTAAAACAGACACAGTTTATTATTCCTTTAAACTGCCTGATGAAGTTATTGCTAAAACTACATAAGGCTCTACAGGTAACATATTAAAGTAATGTAGTTCTCAAAGTGTAGCTCCAGGACCAGCAGCATCAGTATCACCTTAATGATGTCAGAAATTCAGGTTCCTGGGTCCAACTCAAAACCTGTGGAACTAGCCCTTCAGTCTGTGACCTAACTAGTCTTTCTGACTGTGATAATTCTAAGGTTTGAGATTCACTGCCTTAGAATATAGTAAGTTCTCATTGCTGAGTGATGATAGTCAATGATAATGTTATAATACTCTGGTTTCTAGGAGCTGTTTGCTGAAATTGAGAGAAATCAGACAAAACTGGACCAATGTCAAAAATTTTCCCAGCAGTTCTCCACTATTGTGAAGGTAATCGTGCCAGATCCCAGAAGGAATAAATGGTCTCCAGCTTAGGAAAGCTACGTCATCAGCCGGGCGGTGGTGGCGCACGCCTATAATCCCAGCACTCTGGGAGGCAGAGGCAGGCAGATTTCTGAGTTTGAGGCCAGCCTGGTCTACAGAGTTTGTTCCAGGGCAGCCAGGGATATACAGAGAAACTGTCTCAAAAAAAAAAAAAAACAAATCCAAAAAACCAAAAAACAAAAACAAAAACAAAAAAACCAAAAAACCAAAAAAAAACAAAAAACAAACAAACAAACAAAAAACAAGGAAAGCTACATTACCACTGTAAGCCCTTCTCTGCACAGATTATGCAGAGCTCTTCCAGAGGCTCCCACCCCTTAGAGGCTGTCTCTGAGCCAGGAAYGACATTATTACCTGAGATGCTACTTGAAATGCCCTCAACCTATTGAATCTGGTTCCACATTTACATAAGGTTCCCTCAGGAGAGTCTACACATGTTGATGTTTGAGAAACTGGGCCTATATCCTTGAAAGAATTTGGTCAGAGGAACAAGGTGATCATATTTGTTTCTTAGAAAGGTATTAGGAGCTAGGCAGTAGTAATACACGCCTTTAATCCCAGCACTCAGGAGGCATATCTCTTGAGTTTGAGGCCAGCCTGGTTTATAGAGTGAATTCCAGGACAACCAGGACAACACAGAGAAACCCTGTCTTTGGGGGGAAAAAGGTATCAAGTGCATGAGAGAGTAGAAGTAGTAAGATAAATAAGTAAACAAGGGACTATTTACGTGAAGAAAGTTTGGAAGGTGGGGAGCAAAGCACTCTGAGGTTTCTGGGGAAGCAAAAAGAGAAAAGGGGTAGGGCTGGAGAGATGGCTCATTGGTTAAGAGCACTGACTGTTCTTCCAGAGGTCCTGAGTTCAATTCCCAGCAACCACATGGTGGCTCACAACCATTCGTAAAAGAGATCTTATGCCCTCTTCTGGTGTGCCTGAAGACAGCTACAGTGTACTCACATAAATAAAACAAACATAATTCTTTAAAAAAGAGAGAGAGAGAGAGAAAAGGGTTTGAAAACAGTTTCTGATCTGCACTGAATTAGGAAAATCCACTTTCCCTATTTGAACTTCAGCTTCCCCAAGAGTGAGATCAAAGAATTGGACATCAAATCAAAGATTAAAAACTCAGGATGCAGCAAGGTATGACCCACAGGCTGATTCCAGGCCACACGCTCTTTTTTGTATGGCCCATGGAAAAATTTAAAAGAATTATATGATAAAATTTTTTTTAAATAAAAGAATAAGAACTAGGCAATGGGTATTGTTCATTTGACAGAAACCTTGCCTAGTGTGTCTCTGGCTTCAATTTCTAGTATCACATAAGACTGAACATAGCAATGCACACCTATAATGCCAGCATTTGGAAGGGTTAGGCAGGAGGATCAGAAGTTCAAGATCTGTTTTTTTATCTRCACTGGAAGTTTGAGACCACCCTAGGCTACATAAGACCCTGACTAATAAATAAATAGATAAGAATTTGAAATTTTCAGTGTAAGTAAAATTTGAAATTTTATAATTTTTATAATAAAAATTTCAAATTTTTATTATAAATAGCTACACTCATTTATAGAGATAGAATTACTATTTCTGACAGGCAGAATGGCCCAATATTTGCCAACCTGTAGTCTGAACAAACACTAAATGTAGTCCAGCAAGAAAATACTATGGTTTTGTTGTGTGATATGTTAGCTATGATCTTAAGTAAAGGAAGTCAAATTCCTTCTGTCYTAGGACTATGAGTTGCAGCTGATGACTTACAAGGCCTTCGTKGAGTCACAACAGAAATCTCCGGGCAAGCGCCGTCGCATGATTTCCTCTTCAGATGCCATCACACAGGAAGTGAGTATGGCAGGAARCCCCCCTGTCTTCTGAAGGGGAGTGGGGAAGGGGCTGTGAGAGGAGAGGAGTGTCTGTAACTGGGATGTGAAGTGAATAAATAAGTTAATGGAGAATAAAAAAGAAAAGCTCTCATTTGTCTCAACTTTCTGTTGTCTTCCTTATTCAACTGTTGAATTTTACTTTTCTGGATAGTAACGTAATCTAAATTGTTCTATTTATAGTTCATGGACTTGAGGACTCGATACACAGCTTTGGTAACATTAACGACTCAGCATGTAAAATATATCAGTGATGCTCTCAGGCGGTTGGAAGAGGAAGAGGTGAGAATAGTCGGGACCCATACTTGTTAAAAGAATGATTAAAAATGCTGTGCCTTTCCAGGCATGGTACATGCCCTTAGTCCCAGCACTTGGGAGGTAGAAGCAGGTGTAGGCCAGCCTGATCTACAGAACAGCCAGGACTACACAGAGAAACCCCATCTTGATAAACTAACAACAAAAGCTATGCCTCAAACAGAGGGTGTAGTCTATTAATATTGCTAGGAGCTAACATGTACCAAGGCCTCAAGTTGATCCTATCATTACATATTAAAACTCCCATGCTTCATCTTTTAAAAGATAAATAAAATTCATGCAGTCATTTTTTTATTTATAGTGATCATGTTCTAGAAAGTTTGGTTGTTGGTTAATACTAAACCAGTGCTCCTAGAGGAAATAGTTATACAAGCCCCAGGTCACATATACAGCCTGGTTTATGTATATTTTTGTTTAAAGAAACTTTATTTAATGTGTACTATTATTTCTTGGAAGCAACTACAACTTTTTTATCTGCAAAATGTTTATCAAAGATGTAAGATTCATTCCCTTCCTATTTATGCCCATTACTGAGGCAGGTGCAGGAAGCTGATGATCACCTTTCACCTACTCATAGGAAACATGACGGGGGGCAGGGGGGGTTGTGCAAAGCGAAGAGAGGCTGTGCACCCCAAGTACACCCCCAGTGACACCCTCCTCCAGCAAGGCTCCACTTGCTACACCCACCAACCAGGGACTGAGTGCTCAAATGCCTATGGGGATATTCTCATTGAGACCACCGTACAGTGTGACAACAGAACCTCAGATAATGGTATAGGCACCAGGCAACTAGTTTCTTATCATTCACTGAATTATTTTTGAGTAACCTTTGGAGTTTCAAATAAATTTTAGTGGGTGAACACTTCCAAATATACAAATATGCCTGTTACTTCTACCTTTAAGTATTTTCATTAGAGAAAGGGGAATGTCTCAGTCACTTTTTGTTGTTAGGGTATGATACCATTACCCAGTCAGCTTATAGAAGCRTTTATTTGGGGCCTACAGTTTCAGATGGATAATGTCTGTGATTACCAGTGGAGGGAGCACTGCAGGCAGGCAGGCAGGCAGGCAGGCAGGCAGGCAGGCAGGCAGGCAGGCAGGCACTGGGCCAGTGGCTGAGCGTTCATCTGGATCTACAAACAGGAAGAAGCAGAGCACACCCTGCTGAAATTACAAGAGTCTCGCCACCTCAAATCCTCCCCCTCTGAGTCTTCTCTCCCAACTAAGCCACTCCTTCTAGTCCTTCCCCGTCCCATCAATTGGGGACCAAGTAATCAAAACAGGAATCTATGGATGCATTCTTATTCAAACCACCACACGGTATAAGTGGAAATCTTCAGYAAAGCATAATTTGTTGGAGGAAAATATTAGAAATCTCCATAGTGTGTACAGTAAAATGCTATGACACTATTAAAAATAATGTAAAAGATTTAAGCAAATTGGCATAGAAAGTTATTTATATTAATATATTATACTAGATATAATGATTTCAGTAAGAACTATGTATCGACAAAGGTACAACACTGCATAGAAACAATTTTAGGAGTGTGTTTATGTATGAACTGGAGAAATAGACTCTAGTATATAATATACATTCCCATTCCTGGTTTGGTCCTATGTAATAAGTATGTAATCTTTTTGTAATTACAAAAATCCTTGAAAGCTGTTTTCAAATACTCATAGACCTGCCATGGAAATTAGGTAGCAATGTATATCTTTTGTCCATTATGTCAGTGCTTACTCCATGTAGTCTCTCTGTTCACTCATGGAAATAAGAATTATTAAACTAGCAAGATTCTGTACATAAAGGACAATGTATTTCCTATCTGGCTTTGGAAATAAAACACCAGGCCAGCCTAGTGAGACTGATCACAGTATTGACTTTCTATTTCCTGTTACAGAAAGTAGTAGAAGAGGAAAAGCAAGAACATGTGGAGAAGGTTAAAGACCTTTTGGGTTGGGTGTCTACTCTGGCAAGAAATACACAAGGAACAACTACCTCATCTCACACTAGTGCGTCCGCAGACATTGAGAAGGCCATTTTGGAGCAGCAGGTGAGTAGAAAGTCATCTCTCTGCACAGGTGGAATCGTGCATGGAATAGTTCCCATGGCTGCTCCAAAGACAATTCTCACTTTAGAAAAGGCTAACTCCACGACTTACAACTTAAGATGCCTATGTGTTTGCTTACCTTTTTAAACATCTGTAGCCCATTCTAATGCCTGACCTAGATTGTATTTTCTCCTTGGTTCTTGAAATTTTATTTGAAATTACGTTTGACTCTTAAGTCTTGAGTTTGAAAAAAATAGTTACTTTTTTATTTCTACTACTAGGTTCTGGCAGAGGAGCTGACAACCAAGAAAGAACAAGTTTCTGAGGCCATTAAAACGTCACAGATCTTCTTAGCCAAGCACGGTCATAAGTGAGTCTGACCTTTTCTTTCTTTTTTATTTTTTGTTTGTTTGTTTGTTTTGTTTTGTTTTTTATCTATGTGAGTACACTACAGCTGTATTTAGACACACCAGAAGAGGTATCGGGTCCCTAGTACAGATGGTTGTAAGCCACCATGTGGTTGCTGGGAATTGAACTCAGGATCTTTGGAAGAGCAGTCAGTGTTCTTAACCACTGAACCATCTTTCCAACCTGAGTCTGACCTTTGCAACTGGCTGAATCTTACGAGTCATGATGAGGAATTAGACTGGAGAATTCCTGCAACAAGAGCCTTATATTTTGTACTAAGGTTTTTGTTTTGTTTTGTTTGTTTTGTTTTCTTTTGTTTTTGTTTTTTTTTAATCTTCTCAGCTATGGGGAGGAATCTTAACTATGATTGACGTGGGGGGATTATAGAGGATGAGAGGCAAGTGTGAAATAATGAATGCAAAAAATGCAGTAGATTACAGCGGTGACAAAGATTCAAGAGGTATTAAGGGGCTAGCGAGATGATTCAGTACATAAAGGTGCTTGCCACCAGGGCCAGCAACCTGAATTCAATCTCCAGGATCCCAGGGTAGATATAGAGAATAACTATATTTTCCAGATTTTCCGCTGACCTCCATATGTATTTGCATGTGCTTGTGCAAATACACATACAATAAATAAATGTATACATTTTAAAAAAGATATTAAGGATGGTGAAACTATGGATTTGGTCACATGGAAAATCATTAGAAAAACTGCTAGACTAGTGGTTCATGCCTTTATTCCCAGCAGAGGTAGGGAGGTCTCTGAATTCAAGGCCACTGATCTACATAGTGAGCTGTAGGCCAGCCAAGGCTATATACAGTGAGACACCGTCTCAAAACAAAACAAAAAACGCTGCTAGGCTTCTAGCATAGGCTGTTGACTGTATGATGGTGCCACTCACATAAATGAGAAACACAGACCAAGGAGGGAGTTGAGAATAATGTAGCTTGGACACTGTTGAATATGAGAACCTATAAAACCTCAGAGTGGAAATAGTAAGATTCATGGATTACCTTATTCATGCCTTAGGTAGTACACTCAACAAAAATTCCCAGTGGGCAGCTATGTAGGAAGTTTGGGAATAATGACAGAAGTCTTTTTGTTTTTGTTTTTAGAGACAGGGTTTCTCTGTGTAGCCCTGGCTGTCCTGGAACTCACGCTGTAGACCAGGCTGGCCTCGAACTCAGAAATCTGCCTACCTCTGCCTCCCAAGTGCTGGGATTAAAGGCGTGAGCCACTACCACCCGGCATGACAGAAATCTTAAGAGACAAAGATTTAAGTCACTAATGTAGCAGAAATCATAAGGATAAATTAACCTAAAAAGACTTTCAGATCTTCTCTGTAAAGGAAACTTAAAAGAAGGATTACAAAAAAGGACACACAAGAAAGTTCAAAAGAGGAGGGAAGGTTCAAAAGTCAAGAAAGATTGATGAATATCTAATGTATTTGGCTGTTGGAACTTTTTTGAATGAAAATTTGTTGGGTGAAATCAGAGTCAATATGATGAACAGTAAGTAAATGAGAGGTCAGGAGGCCAAGGAACTGAAATTCAGCTCCTTTCCTAAAGTGTGATTGTAGGAAAGGAAAGCATTAGTACAAGTAATGAGAAACAGAATGCACTCTCACAAACCTTTTACTTAGAAGGTAGAAGACACTTACCTGTGTTCATGGACTGTACAGCAAAGAGCTATTAGGAGGAAGGAGGGGAGGGACAGATGTTGGAAGTAATTGGTAGGTAGAAAGTACAATTTTAATCAGTAGTCAAGACAGCTTTTCCCCTGCAGTAAGAGGATATAGGCTCAGGAAAGGGATGTGTCAAGGTAATTTTGTCAAGAGTGAGGTCTAAGAGTAAGAGAAGTAATAGCTAGTGGTCTATCTGTATCTTATTTTTAAGTAAGGATTTTATTGAAGATTAAGATAGTGCTCGTGCAAAATGAAAAGGGATTAACTGAGGACTCCCACTGGGTTTTCTAAGGGACATACCAAGGATCAGTTAAAATTACAAACCTGTAGGATTTCTATATGTCTATGGGATGCCCCCTCCCTCACAGGAAGTATTTGACATCATCTCAGATCTCACAGATCTTGCTTTCTTCTAATTAATGAGTGGATAGGCAAGAATAATATTAAGGACCTAATTAAGAAAATCCATACCCCCAAAGAAATAGAAGGGGTCATAGAAAGTCTTCCAACCAAAAAAAGCACAGGACCAGATGGTTTTGGTGCAGAATTCTATCAGACCTTCAAAGAAGACCTAATACCAATATTCTTCAAACTATTCCACAAAATAGAAACAGAAAGAACACTACCCAACTCATTCTA
>BDUI01000685.1:36383-51913 GCA_002335545.1 Apodemus speciosus | reverse complement strand
TTTGAAATCAGAGTTTAATTCAGAACGTGATATGAATGTTAATTCTTCAGAGAAAGAGTTAAATGAAGCAATTTTGGTTAGCAATGGCCACAAACAAATCCAAGAAGGACAGAGTGTTGCAGATGGTCAGATGATGGTATTAGAAAAAGCAAATACAGAAGATAACGGGGGTGAGCTTTCCTTGTTGCGTAGTTCTCCTTTTGAAGATGCTACCTTAAGTACACTATCTGCACAGCTACAGGATGGTGGAATCTTTCATGAAGAAACAGGTCAGAAACTCTTACTAAATGAAGCAATAGCTCAAGGCCTTGTGTCTAGCCACACTGCCGTGAAACTTATGGGGAAACTGAACATGTTTCGGGGCTTCTTTGACTCCCAGACCTGTGAGTCTTTGACAACTGAAGAAGTCATTGATGAAGGTCTAATGGATGAGAAATTATTATATAATGTCCTTATGTCGGACAAAGCTATAAGTGGTGTTGTCGACCCCAGGACCCACTCACTGTGCTCTGTAAAGGAGGCTGTGGCAGCTGGACTGCTTGACACGGAGACAGCCTCAAGGATTCTAGAGGGACAGGTGATAACTGGTGGAATTGTTGACCTGAAACGAGGCAAAAAACTTTCAGTAACTTTGGCCTCAAATCTTGGTTTGGTAGACACCGCTGACCAGACAGAACTTATCAATCTAGAAAAGGCTACCAAAGGCAGAGGTGCTGAAAAAGCAGTTAAAGAGAGATTAATTGGGTTACAGATGGAAACAACAGGACTTATGGACCCTGAAAGTAAAGCACCATTAACAGTTTTGCAGTCCATTGATAGAGGTCTTCTAGAGAGAGAAGAAGCTGTTTATCTGTTGTCTAAGCAAGTACTTGATGGTGGTATCATTCATCATATATCTGGCTTGAGACTTTCTGTTGATAATGCCCTTAAACATGGCTTGATCGGTGAAGATGTGGCCAGGCAACTCAGAAGGGTTGAGAACTTTAACCACTATCAATTTTTTCATCCTCAAACAAAGGAAGCTCTTTCCTTCTCAGAAGCCACAAAATTAGATCTTGTTTCTCCAGACTTGAAAAGAGAAATCCAAGAGATTCAGGACTTTAGTGGGAACTTGGGGGATTTCATTTATAGCCAGAAATTGAAGTTGGCAAATGGTAACAAAGGAGGATCCTTAGYTAATAAAACAGAATTGCCTTCAGGAGTGATGCATGGGGTTATAGATCCTGAGAACTGCACAATTATTCCCTACTCAGAATTGGTAAAGAAATGTAGGATTGACATTGAATCTGGATGGAGATATCTCGAAGTAATTCCATTCTCTGATATTAAAGATGAAAAGAGCAACAAGGTTCTAACAGTGTCTGAAGCAGTCCAGCATGGAAAAGTAGACTTTGTGTCTGCATTGAAGGTTTTGGAAGCTCAGGCGAACACTGGTGGAATCATAGATATGGCCACAGGAAAAAGAGTGACATTGGCATCAGCTTTGGAAAAGAAACTGTTAGATAAAAACATGGCCAGGATTATTGCATCTCATCAGGTGTTAACTGGAGGAATTATTGATATATATAATGATCAAAGAGTGACTTTAAATGATGCTGTTGAGAAAAGATTGATTAGCCCTGAACTGGCAACTATGATCCAAGTAGATACCTTAGCAGAGCAAGATGGGACTGGAGTATGTGAATTGAAGGGTGATTTTCCAAGAAAGGAGTTACTATTTGAGTTTAGTAAGATCCCCGGGGAGAATTATGATAAGGAGAAACATGAAGGAGTATTACGAGTTGGGAGTCAGTGTGCTCAARAAAAGGCTGATGTAAGGGTTTCTAATGGGGAAAAGGTAGAAGAGGACAGGAAGATTTTAGTAGAGATGGAAGGCCAGCATCAAGATGAGGAGAAAGCTTCTTCAGACAATGAAGTATCTGCCAGCATCATAAGTCCTTTTGGTCTTGAGGGTGAATCCTCATACCAAGTTTTGGTGATGCATCCCTGCTCAGAATCTTCTGATTTGAAACTCAGAGAGGAAGCTAGAAGTCATATGAGAAAATGTGCAGATGTAGAGCAGGAGAAAGAGGTARCACAAATTAAAATGACTTCTCATGTAGAGCAGTCTACCTTAGGCCTGGATGCTGAAGAAGCTAGAGAATATCAAGGGAGACTGATTTCAAAAGGACAAGAATCTCATTATGAAAGAGCAGGCAAACTGTTGAGTGAGCAGTCAGTGCATGTGAAGGTTGGTAGGAGAGTGGGGAGAGAGATGGGAGGAAAGCAAAGTGTCCAAATGAGCAGAGCAGCAGGCGTTCTGTCTGAGGAAGCGTTGGACCAGGAAGTTACAATTGGTGATGAACATGACTCCTTTGTAAAGAGCCGATCTAGGAAAATGATTGGAAATGATAAGGGAAAAGAAGCTGGTAGAGAAAAGGACTTTTCTGATATTTGTAAAATCGACGGCTTCCCTTCCCAGATGACATCCAAAGATGCTTCCCTAAAAAGTCAAGATGCTTTAACATTCTTTGGTGAAGGGGAAATGGAAACTGTAAGCCTCTGCTCGATTTTAAAACCAGCAGAAAAATTATCTCAARAAACTGTTAGTACTGTCCAGAAAGAACCAGTCTCTTCTGAGATCCCAAGACCCGAAAGATTGAACTCCCAGGAATCAGATGGAGAATCCCAAATTTTAGACATACCCCRCAGTTCCAATGGAGACATGGCTGCCCAAATTACCACAAGACAGGAGACTACTGATGACCAAGACCTGTATATTACATCTAAGACTGTAGAGACCAAAGATAAGATTTTCCCATCCAAAAATTATAAAGAAAAGTTATATCAAGAAATACCTGTGGACTCAACAAGAGCCCATAAATCGAAAGAAACCACAGCTTCTCCTCTAGATACGGAAGGTGTGTGTTATATAGATTCCTCAGATATTAAGGGTCTTCATGAGGATAGCAAAGTGGACGGCAAGTTTTGTGGACATCAGAAATCTAAAGTAACAACAACCCAGGAAACAACATTTCTAGAAGTAGTAAATCCCCTAGTTAAAGTCACAGAAGAACGGTCCTCTGGAGACAGAGTGGGTCAAAGAGGACCYGGGGTCTTGGCATCTCTTCTTCCGGAGAAACTGCCCGAAAGAGCAGTGCAGAGTGAGACTATAAGGCAGCATGGTGCTGTCATTCCCACCATTCCTGAGACCAGGGAGGRAATGCCACTGTTCCTGCCATGCTCTGCAGTGAAGGTGGATGAGCAGACACCTAAGGAAAAGCACCAAGAGTTCCCTGGAGGTGACCGAGCGCCCTTCGTGGCCACGCCTCGTGGGGAGGGGAGTGGAGGTGTAAACCCCACGCCTTGCAGAGCAACTCAGGCAAGTGTCCCAGTGTGTTGGGTTCTATTTTCTTAGGGTTTGAGAGTACTTTTGTTTGGTTAGTTTTGATTTGGTTTTGAAACAGGGTTTGGGTCTGTGACCCCAGGGGCCTGGTGCTCACCGTGTATCCTGAGGGAGGCCTCCAACTGTGGCAGTCATCTTGCCTCCCATTCTGGGATTAAAAACACATATTATCATTCCTGGCTTTTTAGTGTGTTTTTATACACACACACACACACACACACACACACACACACACACACACCTACCTACTACTACTACTAGTACTACTACTACTACTACTACTAATAATAATAATAATAATAGTAATAATAATAATAATAATAATAATAATAAATCCTTTTTAAGAAGAAAAAATAATAAGGTGTGTTTTTAGTTTACTAGAAAATACTTGTTCCCAAACTATAAGTAGCATTAGCACTCAGGAGGAGAGGCAGATGGATCCCTGAGTTTGAGGCCAGCCTGATCTATAGAATGAATTCTAGGATACAGAGAGAAACTGTGTTTCAGAACAACAAAAACAAGCAAACAAAAAGATATAAATAGCTTTAATGCTACARTGATTCTGTRGGTAAGTGCTCTATTACTGCTGAGCTATATATCCTCAGCCCTAGCTTCCGGCTAAAGTCTAAACTGGATACAAAAGTCATACACATAAACATAGATGTTTATTTTGTGTTAGCTAATTTTCTTAAGTTATTAATTCATTTATCATCCATATTTTAGTTGTTAGAAAATTAGGCAAATTGTTCACTGTTTTTATTTTTGTGACTTTAGCACTGAACTCAGGGCTTCCTATGCAACTCATATACTACCAAGATCTATCTCCAGCCTGAGAGTTCTAAAATTTAAAACACTAAAGCTAATTTGAAATATTACTTGAAGTCAGAATGGCCTTTAGAAGTGTTTTTAAATGATGCATATTTATTTATAATTATGAGCTTCTGCTTTCTGAGGAAGTCATAAAATGATTTTTGTCTATTGCTTACAAATGACTCAGGCAGAATAACACATTTCATCATGTTACATGTAGTAAAAATTGCTTCTATTTTAAAAGTTGACTTTAAGGAAAACAACAGAACTTCATGAGTTTTACTTTGGTTCAACAGAATGTGTTTACCCGGAGACTTTGTTTAGAACATGATGAGAAACTGGTCTCCTATCTGTCTCTGTTACGGGACATTGAAATGAGGACCAAACAGATTCAACCCTTGGAACTTAATGTGACAGAGCTGCAAGATCTACTGGGTCAGGCCAAGGTATGTACCAAACATTCCTCCAGCCCACTGGCTTCCAGATGGTGGCCTCTAGCTAGCTACCCTGAGGTTTACAAGAACTTGCCTTTCATTCTCTCCCATTGGAAGAAAATCTCAGACTCCTTGTTAGGTATTTGTATGATATACCAGGCTAGAACAAGTAARAWTTTTAAGAATCATATTTGAATATACTTTGGATAGATATGTACTACCTATATGATCTTTGATTTAATGAAGTTAAGTTCAAAAGCAGTGTGATTGGTTAAGAAATTTGAAATAAGCTGGGCATGGTGATACATCTCTTTAATCCCGGCTGGAAGGCCTACACACAGACACACACACACACTTMCACTCACACTCAAACAAATTAATAATAAATATAAAAATTTTTAAAAAGGTCTACTTTTAGCTAACCTGAGAATGCTAGTTCCCAAACTTCAGTAGGTGAAGTCACATTGCATAAATCCCTAAAGCTCCTTTATAGCAACACCAGAAAGAAGATGCATATGCAAACAGGGTTGGAAGTTGTTTAAAGTGTAAGAAATAAGTAAASRTACAGATTGCYAACTTGTTTCAGCAGCATAGCAGTTGCATATGTTTTTTTCGTCCTTCTAGAAGACTAAAGGTTGTCTTCTGAAGAAAACATCTGCTTAGATTCTGTAAGAATCACAGSTGAAGGCAAAGGTTCTTTTCTGAAGTCATAGGGTTAGATGAAGGTGATTAACCCTTGAGCTTCATTTTCATTTGACCTTCCATGATTTGACCCACCCACACATGGATATTGAAGACCTAATGGTGATAATGGAAATGATTTTCCACGTGACGGCCCAATCCCACCCCCTCAGTGAAGCCTATATTTATCAGACCTGTCTCTGCATGTAGGGTTTGTAGGCAACTTTTTAGGCAATTCAGAAATCACCACCCTTTGTGTCAGTGAAATATCTTAATTGACTTAAGGCACTTGCTGTCAAGCCTATAGACCTGATTTCAGCAATCTCCTGGACCTGCATAGTAGGTGAGAAGGAATTCCTGCATGTTGTTCTCTGACCTTCACACTGTGTTTGCACTGTAGCACATGCAAACTCAATATAATGAATGAATGCAATTTAACACCATTTAAAAGATTATAACATTAAGAATAACATTGGAAAGCTGGGGGGTGGGGGGGTTGGTGGCGCACGCCTGTAATCCCAGCACTCTGGGAGGCAGAGGGAGGCGGATTTCTGAGTTCGAGGCCAGCCTGGTCTACAGAGTGAGTTTCAGGACAGCCAGGGCTATACAGAGAAACCCTGTCTCGAAAAAACCAAAATCCGGAAAAAAAAAAAAAAAGAATAACATTGGAAAATTATAACTGGAACTCTCTAGAACAGAGATCTAAGAACACTTTTCATCAGTATGAGGCAAATAAATTTAGCTATTATGTATGTGTGTGTGTCTCTGTGTGTGAGTATGTGCATATAATTACAGGTACCTATGGAGGCCATAGCTAGAGTTAACAGGTAGTTGTAAGTTATCCAGCATTGGTGCGAGGAGCAGTAGGTGCTCTTGACTGTTGAGCCATCTATCCAGCCCCATAATGCTTATGCTTTCCTGCTGGGGGAAAAAAAAATCCAGCAGTGTTTTACTTAACTTTGTAGCTGGATATAGGAATATATTTGCCTGTAATACATTTACTAAGAAAAAGAGTCAGAAGTATCACCACAAGGTTGAGGCCAGCCTRGTCTACCTAGTGAGTTCCAGGGCAGCCAGGCACACTGGGATACATTTGTTATCCCAGCATTGGGGAGGCAGAAATAAGAGAATTCCTATAGAGGTTCACTAGGCAGTTACTCTATCCGAAATGGTGGGTTCCAGACCATTGAAAGATCTTGATTCAAAGAAGGTAGATGGAACTTCTGAAGATGACACTCCAGGTTGTCTGTAGACTGTACATGTTTGTGCATGTGTATGTGTGTTTGTTAAACCAAAAAACTGATTCACAACCTCAGAAGTAAAACCATCTATACTTAGTTGGTGAGTTGGTTGGTTTTAGTGTTTTTCCTTTTTCCTTTGTATATGTGTATACACATGTGTGGTTGTGTACTCACAAGTGGGCCACAGATTTATTTCATTGTCCCACTCTGTCACCCTTCATGTTACACTTTTCGAAAAGGTCTTTCACCGAACCTGGAACTAGGAGGCCGACCAACAAAGCCCAGCAACCTTCTTGTTCTTCATCTCTCTGCAACACTAGGGTTGCATGTGTTCGTGGCCATGCCCAGCTCTTTATGTGGGACTATAGGATTTGAACTCAGGTCTTCATGCTTCCTCAAGCAAGTGCTCTTACCTACTGAGGCATATCCCCAGTCCTACTTCAGTTGTTCAAAGAACACTAAGGAACACTGGCCTCACAAAAACTGAAGGAAACGACTCTAGGAAGAACAGAGGGCAGAGATACTGATTCCAGTGACAACTAATTCATAGATGACTTTGGTTTTTTTTTTTAAAAAAAAAATGTCTTCCTTGGAGTGTGAGATTTAAATAAGATGACAGGTAATTAGTGAATGGCATTCCCAAAGTGTTTGTGTTGCAGACAAGAAAAGAGGTAGAGCGTGGTAGACTACGGAATGTCTTCAGTGGGTGTTGGAGAAGATAAGCAAGGAGAAATTGATAACAGATAGTAGCTGGCTCTTGAGAACATTAGAAAGGATAAAAAGGCAGCCTTGCAAGGGAAACCAAGTCACTCATTGAGATTGAAGATGAAGATGATCGAGCCTGCAGAAGTTTGCCTTGTTTCTCAATGTCCAGTATGTGGTATAAATAGACGGCCAACAGAGAAGTGAGGCTATGCCCTCCAAAACACTGTTACACTCTTCCACTGCCCACTGCTGGCTTCTCTGTTCAGAAGAACAGCTGAGTGGGAAGACTGTTTTCAGGTATTTTTATGTTCTTTGGTTCTTTCCCCTTAGAATCTGGATGGAAAGAGTCGTCTTTTTGGTTGTTTTCCCCTGAAGCATGTTACTTCTACATGTCAGCTGCCTGGGAAAAGGAAAACTGGTGGTCTTAAAGAGGAGTCAGGGTGTAGTGGGCAGAATATTACCCTGAGTCAGAAACCTGAATCCAACCTAACTACCCTTCTAGGTCTGTTTGGTGGCCTTAGACAAAACAATACATGTTGCTCAATGCTGGGGAATGTTAGTTGATCATTGATTAAACTAAGGAGCCTACATACAAAAAACATCTTTTAAGTCCTATATAGATGTGAGGTGAGCTAACATGTACACAATTGATTCCCAGAAGGTAAAATTGCTACCCTGTACTGGGGATTGAATTTAGGCCTCAAAAAAGGAAGGCACATGCTCTTCTACTGATCCCCAGGCACAGTACTACTTCTGACTTTGGGAGTAACTTTACTCTGTTTCCTCAGATATTAGACAGGGAATTAAAAGATCTGTCCACGGTGGTGAGTCAGGAATTGGAGCGTGTGGATCGGATTGTTATCAGTCAGCCACGAGAAGTTCCTGCTCAGCTGTTGAAGGCATTAGAGAAAGATGCCAAGAATCTTCAGAAGTCTCTAGGCTCTGTTAGTGACTCTTGGAGTTCCAGATTCCTTCACCTCCAAAATGCTGTGGAAGTAAAAAAGGTAGTGTCTGGTTGGGAGCAGGGCAGTTCCTGTGAGGTTTTTTGTTTTTTGTTTTTTTTTTTAAAGATTTATTTTCAATTATGCATTTGTATATTGAGGGCTATGTGCAATGAGTGCGGGTGCCAGTCAGTGGGAAGGTACTGGATCCCCTGGTACTGAGTTACAATATGTTTGTGAGCTGCTAGGTGCGGGTGCTAGGAACTGAATTCGGGCACTTTGTAAGAGGAGCAAATGCTCTTAACCACCCAGGCACGTCTCCAGCCCAGGACCTTGCTCGTGTTTATTCCTGAGGGCTCTCACTAAGCCTGGGTAGACCTTGAGAGGTAGAGTCTGACTTGCTGTTTATTTCCTAGACCACTGTGTTAAATCGGCACAAAGAACTGGAAGGCGAACTTCAAGATCTGAGAGCCTGGGTTGACAGAACCAGTCTTACTCTCAACAGCAAGGGATATGGCACTGAAACTGATGCTGGTGGCCTGAGTCACACTCTGCAGCGACACGAGGCAAGTTCCCCTCCCATTCCCACAATGCCCCTTGGTGTACCTTGATTCTCCTTATTGCCAAATCTGTCTTTATACTTATCCTTTCTTAGAAAGTCCAAATTGCCCTCTCAGAAATTAGATGAGTTATGTAAGATTATTATACTCCTAGAGGTCTGGAACCTTTGACTATTTCTCCTTGAAATTATTCTCTGAGAGCCCTAAGTATGGCTTTATATTACCAATTTTATATCTATTTTATACTGAGCAGCTAGGATCTGTTTCTTGTTTCTCTTTTGCCTGGTGTCCAGTCTTGTACAATTTTTGGAGAGCTTTTCATTGTTGACCTAGAGTRTAAGTAGGCAAGCTTTTTCTGTAGGCTAGAAGTAAATAAATCACCAAGCGGTGGTGGCGCACACCTTTAATCCCAGCAGGTAGAGGCAGGTAGAGGCAGGTGGATCTCCTGAGCCTGAGGCCAGCCTGGTCTACAAAGTGAGTTCCAGGACAGCCAGAGAAATCTTGTCTTGAAATACAAAAACAGCAACAAAAAGGTAAAAGAATCTTTTTTACAAAGATTTTTTTTAAAGTTACGCATATTTATGGGGACCTGAGTGTATGTATGTGTGCCACACACATGCATGTCCCCACTGCGACCAGACTAGGGAGTCAGATTCTCAGAACTAGATTTACAGAGGGTCTGGACGAATAGTAAGTGCTCTAAACCACTGATCTACCTCTCCAGCCACAGAAAAACAAACAGTTGTTTCTTAGTGAATCAAATAAGTTTCCTGTTGTTTCAGTATTGCCCTACCAATTACTTACTGGACAATAAAACAGATGCTTAAGCAGGTTGTTTTGCCTGCAAGTATGTCTGTCACCATGTGCTTGTTGTGCTCATGAAGGCCTGGAACTAGAGTTACTACTATGCGGGTGCTGGAATTGCGCCTGGGTCCCCTGTGTTCTTAACTGCYGAGCCATCTCTCAAGCCTTGCATCAAAAATGTTGTATTTTTCCAAAATATTTTTTTGTTTAATTATTCCAGGGTTGGTGGCATGGGCCTCTTATTTCAGCTACTTAGGAAGTTGAGCTGAAAGAATCACAAATTCCAGGCCTTTCTGGGCTATAAAATGAGTTCAAGGCCAATCCGAACAGCATAGTAAGACTGCCTTAAACATACAAAGCGAGCTAGGGATGCAGCTCAGTGGAAAAGTGTCTGGCCCATGTACACAAGGAACTTGGGTCTCAGCTCAACCACTATAAATAATTATGAAAAAAATTAGGTCATAAAATTTGAGTTAGCAATAATATAGTGCTGTTAGTATAAAAAAATGGAAAGCTTACTGTGTTGTAGAGCTAGATCCAGTAATAGAAGCATACTTGCAATTAGTGCCCTGTCTGGGGAACTTGCAAAGAACAAAAAAATGAGACTTGGCAGTGTTGCTTTTTGTAACAAAATATAAAATATAGGATATTAGCCTTTAATTCTCAAAACCAGTAGATTTTTCATGACTAGAGAAATAAAAGGAGTTTGTTTTTTCTCTCCCCATTTGCCTTAGGATATGAAACAATCTATGGCTGAAAGGAAGTCTCAGCTGGATGCTCTTGCTTTGGATATTCAGCTCTTTATATCTGAGCACCCACAGGATCTGTCTCTTCAGCAGAATCAGAAGATGCTACAGTTTCTGAGTGAATTACAAAGGTCTTTCCAGGGCCTTGTGGACCACACTGCAGCTCAGAGGGATGTGGTGCAGAGCCATCTTCAGCGAGTCCAGCAAGAAGTTCAGGTTGAGGTCAGACTGCCCCAGCAACTGAGCTCAGTTTGTCTTTTGGGRTGTCTTCTAGGGGTTTCCTGGCCTGCCTCCAACTATTATGATTCCAGGAACCTGGCTTTACCAACTTCAGAATTTCATGTCACACAGGCTAATGTGGTCTGGTCTGAGAGAACTGTTCTAGCTTTTTCTTGTTTTATGTGTATGAGAGAATATATATGTTYGTGTGTGATTGCATGTGCAAGTGTTTTCATTTTAGTAAGACTCTATTCTTACTATGTCCCATTGTCTCAACTTTTCATGTAAAATTGTAGCTGGCCCTTTCTTCCTATTGCTTTCCCAGCAGACATTTGAGCCTGTGAGGAGCACCTAGATACTCTGAACACTGATAAGAGTGGCTCTGAAAAATCAGTTTTATTAAACGGCTTTTAAAGTAACTCATAATAAGATTCCCTGACAGTCTACACACAGCTGACAAAAAACTTAATCAGAATAATACTGTTTTAGTTCTGCAGGATGACTTTGTTTAGAACAGATTGGCCTTGAGCTCACAGAGATTCCCCTGCCTTTGCCCATATGCTGTATTTAAAGGCATGAGCTACCATGTCCTACCCTTGTTTTGGGAATACTTAAGTTATTATTTTCTTGCACATTTCTACATGCTGAAGTGCTCAGTTTTTCACAGTGGAACACAATGTACAAAACCAGGGTGATGTTTGTTTTCTCTTCTTATATATATATTTGACTATCATACCAATTCTTATYATAAGTCTCATGTTGCAAATTTAAATTCAACATAATCCAGTGTCTAGTAACATCATAGCTACAGGCTGTCTTGAGTAATGCTTTTGTCATCTCTGCCATTGGACACAGTGGTTACAGCAAGTGACAGTATCGCCATGAGCTCAGTAAATCTGTCTCAAGGGCTCCTATATTATACAAAGTATAGTTGAGCTTCTGTGTCAAACTTAAAGAAAACTAGGTTAGTCCATGCCTTCCATCCCCTGCTACTGYCTAATTATTTCAACTATGTTGAAATTGAAATAAATCCTGATGAAATATTTCAGGTCTCTCTCCATACCTGAACTCGTGCAATGCTCTTACCTACTCCTTTATATAGTGTAGTGTATCATTAGTAAAATGGATAATTAATAAAGCAGATTGGTCTGAGCCACCTTGAGCTTATTTGCAGCAGGTAATAGAATTGCATGTGAACATTCTGAACATGGAATTAATTCTACAGTGTGCATTAACCTTGTCAGGAATGCTCTGCCTCTCCCTGTATTTGCTCTGAGTGTCTGTGTGCGTTAACTTGTTTGCTTTGCTTTTTTCAGATTCAGTCTGCACTCATCCTAACCCATGAAGATCCTGTTTCACAGCTGAAGAGTTCTTAGGAGCTCTCTTCCAGTGCGCTTCTGTTTTTCATAAAAAGGGGGAGTGAGGGCCAGCATGGGCACCTGTTTGTAAGTGCAGGTGACTATGAGGTCAGAATGCCATCAGAAAGCAGTCTGGTAGAAACTGTTTTTAGAAGGATGATCAGGAGAACACATCATGCTCAATTGTTGCTCAGTCAGGTACTTTAGTGTTACGGAACTGACATGACAGAATGGAAAAGAATCAGGCATGGAAACATATTCCCCCCGCCCCTTCTGGCCCTGACTTTTCTACTGGTATTTGTAGACACCCAAAAGATTGAGACAGTTGCTATTCTTGGACAGATTTCTCCTCAAAATAGCCAACTCCCACTCCTCAAACCTGCCATGTAACTNGTGTGTGATTGCATGTGCAAGTGTTTTCATTTTAGTAAGACTCTATTCTTACTATGTCCCATTGTCTCAACTTTTCATGTAAAATTGTAGCTGGCCCTTTCTTCCTATTGCTTTCCCAGCAGACATTTGAGCCTGTGAGGAGCACCTAGATACTCTGAACACTGATAAGAGTGGCTCTGAAAAATCAGTTTTATTAAACGGCTTTTAAAGTAACTCATAATAAGATTCCCTGACAGTCTACACACAGCTGACAAAAAACTTAATCAGAATAATACTGTTTTAGTTCTGCAGGATGACTTTGTTTAGAACAGATTGGCCTTGAGCTCACAGAGATTCCCCTGCCTTTGCCCATATGCTGTATTTAAAGGCATGAGCTACCATGTCCTACCCTTGTTTTGGGAATACTTAAGTTATTATTTTCTTGCACATTTCTACATGCTGAAGTGCTCAGTTTTTCACAGTGGAACACAATGTACAAAACCAGGGTGATGTTTGTTTTCTCTTCTTATATATATATTTGACTATCATACCAATTCTTATYATAAGTCTCATGTTGCAAATTTAAATTCAACATAATCCAGTGTCTAGTAACATCATAGCTACAGGCTGTCTTGAGTAATGCTTTTGTCATCTCTGCCATTGGACACAGTGGTTACAGCAAGTGACAGTATCGCCATGAGCTCAGTAAATCTGTCTCAAGGGCTCCTATATTATACAAAGTATAGTTGAGCTTCTGTGTCAAACTTAAAGAAAACTAGGTTAGTCCATGCCTTCCATCCCCTGCTACTGYCTAATTATTTCAACTATGTTGAAATTGAAATAAATCCTGATGAAATATTTCAGGTCTCTCTCCATACCTGAACTCGTGCAATGCTCTTACCTACTCCTTTATATAGTGTAGTGTATCATTAGTAAAATGGATAATTAATAAAGCAGATTGGTCTGAGCCACCTTGAGCTTATTTGCAGCAGGTAATAGAATTGCATGTGAACATTCTGAACATGGAATTAATTCTACAGTGTGCATTAACCTTGTCAGGAATGCTCTGCCTCTCCCTGTATTTGCTCTGAGTGTCTGTGTGCGTTAACTTGTTTGCTTTGCTTTTTTCAGATTCAGTCTGCACTCATCCTAACCCATGAAGATCCTGTTTCACAGCTGAAGAGTTCTTAGGAGCTCTCTTCCAGTGCGCTTCTGTTTTTCATAAAAAGGGGGAGTGAGGGCCAGCATGGGCACCTGTTTGTAAGTGCAGGTGACTATGAGGTCAGAATGCCATCAGAAAGCAGTCTGGTAGAAACTGTTTTTAGAAGGATGATCAGGAGAACACATCATGCTCAATTGTTGCTCAGTCAGGTACTTTAGTGTTACGGAACTGACATGACAGAATGGAAAAGAATCAGGCATGGAAACATATTCCCCCCGCCCCTTCTGGCCCTGACTTTTCTACTGGTATTTGTAGACACCCAAAAGATTGAGACAGTTGCTATTCTTGGACAGATTTCTCCTCAAAATAGCCAACTCCCACTCCTCAAACCTGCCATGTAACTGTTCTATATAACGGTTCTTCTGTAGGTGTGAGGCATTTGATTTATAAAATCAATTCAATTATTAAGAACCTCATTTGGCTAATCAGTTATCTAGACTCTTGGGGTTTTTTGTTCTAATTCTTCTACTTTTCCACATTTCTAACCTAATGTGTATAGCAAATCCTCTTGTTTCAAAGGAAGAATTTCTCAAAGAGACAAATTTATCACCATCACTACTGTCATACGGTTTCAATGTTATTCATTCCATAGATGGTAACAGCAGTCTCCACAGGAGCTTCCAAATGTAAACCTGAACTAGGAGCACCTCTCTACGACTATCTAACTATCTGTCCAACTGCACGTCCACATAGCAAACTGCCCAGAAGAGGGGAACTTCCAGAATATGATTTCTGTGCCTTTTTCTATTCCAATTTAACACCAATGTTTTCATCTTTGATATATAATTATCATGTTTTACCTTTCAGGAAATTAACTTGTATTTGTAAAGTGAGAGTTAATTATTTCTTGACTCCTCTGCATTTTGATTAGACTCTACAGAGACACCAAGACAGCTGCCATAGGAAGCTGGAAGATCTTTGCACCTGGGTCGGACAGGCGGAAAGAGCACTGGAGAGGCACCAGGGCGGAGCCTCGCAGCAAGAGCTTTCTGCTCTGCAGCAGAACCAAAGTGACTTGAAGGTCAGTGTGAACTGAGCTGTCTTGTCATCCCTTCAGTGAGTGTTTGCCAAGGCTCCATTACAGTTCCTAATGACCGTATCAGTGGTAAACGGATGTTACTGCTACCCTCATGAAGTTTACAATTTGGTGGAAGAGATAGACAAGTAGACACATTATAACCATCACATGCAGAAAGGTAAAGRTRTATGAGAACATCTGCCAGGAAGTGGACTTCAAAGAGTGACAGGTAAACTGAGAAGTGGCGTTAAGGTGGGGTTAGCACATGAAGGTGTAGCAGGGAGGAAGTGGACCAGGCAGGGACTCTGTTTCAGTCGTAAGGTAGGAGGGGCACTGAGCAGAACGTAGTCAAGAACTGAAAGGAGGCCCCTTCTGCTGGGCCGCGAAGAACAAGAGGAAGATTAGTGGAAGTGGAGATCAGAGACATGGATGTCGCTCTTAACATCCTGGATTTGTAGGCCATGTTAGGGTGCAAAGATAGTACCCAGGAGGATGGAGCAATCTCCCCGTCCACTAAACCCTAGAGAAAGGAATGGGTGCTTTCCAAGCCTCCCAGGCAATCCCGAAGCAGGCGTGAGGGAGCACTGTTACATTGTGCTTGAACATATGATAATGCAGTTTAACTTATAAATTAGGCACTATGAAAGATCAATCCATAACTAAAATTAAAGCAGTTATTGCAATATACTGTAATCAAATCATCACCACTTTTGTCCTTTGGTGCCATTGTTATATGAAATGAGGATTCTTGGCATGTAAGTGCCATACTAGCATGACAGATGACCCYGTGTGCCCTGGGCATGACTAATAGGCAAGTGACATGCACAACTTGGATGTGCTAGACAAAGGAGCTCTTCACATCTCAGACTGAGGAGAGCAAGATGAAGTTTTAAAGATTTATTTATTGTTATATGTAAATACACTGTAGCTGTCTTCAGACACACCAGAAGAGGGCATCAGATCTCATTACGGATGGTTGTGAGCCACTATGTGGTTGCTGGGATTTGAACTCAGGACCTTCGGAAGAGCAGTCA
>BDUI01000685.1:19888-32412 GCA_002335545.1 Apodemus speciosus | reverse complement strand
TTTTTTGAGACAGGGTTTCTCTATATAACCCTGCCTGTCCTGGAACTCACTCTGTAGACCAGGCTGGCCTCGAACTCAGAAATTTGCCTGCCTCTGCCTCCCAAGTGCTGGGATTAAAGGAGTGCGCCACCACCTCCCGGCTGAGATTAATCTTTTAAAGGACTATTGTGAAGATTATATGTTATTCTTCATACATCTGAGTGGCAGTTGTGATCGTAGTTGTTCTATTACCTCTTTTCACCCAGCCTGGAAGCAGTGGTTCTAGTGGTTCACWATCTGTTTTTTCCTTGACTTGCTCCTTCAGGTCTTCCTAGCAYTGGCTTCCTAGAGAGTTAACTCTCAAGCACACACTGCTTGACTGATATACCTTTGGGCTCCTAGGACACCTGCACTCATGCACCCATACACACAATTTTTAAAAGTAAAAAATAAGCTGGGCAGTGGTGGCTTACGCCTTTAATCCCAGCACTTGGGAGGCAGAGGCAGGCGGATTTCTGAGTTCGAGGACAGCCTGGTCTACAGAGTGAGTTCCAGGACAGCCATACAGACAGGGCTATACAGAGAAACCCTGTCTCAAAAAACCAAAAAAAAAAAAAAAAAAAAAAAGTAAAAAATAAAAAATTTAAAAATAGCTACCTAAGGCAAATAGTGTCACTCAGCAAGTAAAAATGCCTGGCAGGTCCACATGATGGAAGGACGGCGCCAATCCCACTAGTTGTCCTCTGACTTACACATGAGTGCTATGGCTCTGGAGTGCCGGTATGCATGCATGCATACACATGCACACACCCTATACAATCAATCAATAGTAATAAATACGTTTTTTAATCTATTTTCTTTCTTTCTGCTGCGTGCTACTTTGTAAATAAAGCTTGTTACTCAGACATGCTTGATGCTGTCCATCATCCTTTAAGCAATCTGTGAACTTCTGGCTCTATTARACATTTGGCCGTTTAGAAGAATTGCTTTCTAGCACGAACGGCCTGGCTAGCATTTTGGTGTTTTGTACAGGTTGGGGCTTACTAGGGTAGGTTTTTCTTATACCAGAATTTCATCTATTGTGGTTCTCTTTCAATAGTTATGCTTTTTACCATTGATTCTGATTCAGTTTTCATTTTAATTCTTTCTTTTAGGGTTGCAGAGCAGTTGCTGGGGTGATTGACCTAGGCACAGTGGAGATATTCCCCATCTTCAGAGCCATGCAAAAGGGCCTCATTGACCAAGACACAGGCCTTGTGCTCCTGGAATCCCAGATTATCATGTCTGGCCTCATTGCTCCTGAGAACARTGAAAAGCTCTCCTTGGAAGAGGGTCTCACCAGAAATCTCATTAACTTTCCAATATATCAACAGTTCCTGGGACTAAGGGATTCTCTGTCTTTAATAAGTAGGCTTGCAGGGACCAGAGGCTCCCTTTCTGTGGTAGAAGCAATTGAAAAGAAAATAATCAATGCAAGACTTGGACTGAAAGTCTTAGAAGTTCACCTGGCAACTGGAGGTTTCAGTGTCCCCCCTAGTGAGAACTGTATTAATCTGGAAGAAGCTTTTCATCAAGGCTTCATTGCATCATGGCTTCATTCAGAATTACAGTCTCATCTGAAATCATCCAAGAATTTAATAGACCCCAACACAGCTGAAAAAGTTGGCTTGCTGGAACTGATGCAGAGATGTATCACCCATCAAGAGTCAGGGTTGAAATTGTTGCCTGTCAAGCAGTTGGCAGGGGGAATGGTGAGCTTAAAATCAGGTAGGAAAGTTAGCATTTTCCGTGCTGTTCAGGAAGGGCTGATAGATAGGCAGGTCACTGTCCGGCTGTTGGAAGCTCAGCTRTTTGCTGGTGGCATWGTAGATCCAAGAACAGGACACAGACTTACCGTGGAAGAAGCTGTGAGACATAATTTGATTGACCAAGATATGGCCTGTGCTATTCTCATAAGGCAGCTTCAGACAGGAGGCATCATTGACACTGTCACAGGGGATAGGATGACTATTGATGAAGCAGTGACCAATAATCTAGTAGCTGCTAAGACTGCTCTTGTAATTTTGGAATCTCTCTGGTCATTTATGGGGTTACTATTGCCTGAATCTGGAGAGATCCTCCCAATTACAGATGCTCTAGAACAAGGTATTGTGTCTACTGAATTAGCACATAAAATCCTCCATAACCGACAGAAAATTGAGGCTCTTTTTCTACCGACAGTCACAGAGATTTGGTCCTGGGAAAAAGCAACAGAGAGTGGTATCCTAGATAAAGATTTTGCCAATAACTTAAGGTCAGTTTGTATCCCTGACATAATGCCCCACATACAACTAGCAGACTCTGCAGAACAAAGCAAGATAGGCACTGCTGCTGCTAAAGCATCTGTGTCATGCCAAAGAGAGGGAAGACCCAGCCGTGGAGAGAAGCTGCTGTTTCAGCTGGTGACTCACAGCTACATTAATGCACACACTGGACAGAGGCTGCTTTTGCTGGACCAAGAGCTGCTGGAGATGCTAACATCCAGAGATGACTGTCAGGTAATTCTTCCAGAAGCATTTGAAGTTCCGCATCAAAGACTCAAAACTTCTGAGGAATCGCAAGAATTGACTACTGGGACCATCTCCCAAATTTCCAGTGCTAAGCATCCTAGGAAGCCCTGTGAATCCCAGTTTCCTTCTCAGAACAAAGACTATCCTAGCCAAGAAAACTGTACTGAAGCAAAAGGTGAAAGGTCTGTTGTAGGAATAGAATGCTCTTCTTCAGAGAGCCCTGAAAGGGAGCTGTTTGTGGGAGAACAAGAAGTCATTACTAAAAATGTTGGCAGTTTGAAGGTCATCAATAAAGTCAAGTTAGAGCTACAAAGGCCATTGTTAGGAAGTAGAAAGGAAGAGCAAACAGAAATGTTTAGCGAGGAAACTATCAGYGGAGACCCCTTCCTTGTAGAATGTCCTGAGGAATCTGAAGGTATGCCCTTGGTACTTGACCTTTCTATTGAGAAGTCAAAATGCCAAGCTCCCACAAAGTCTTTGTTTGCATGTCACAAAGAAGAAATGAAGACTGTCAAAGTTGACCATATTCCAAGTGAAACTGGAATACCACTCACAAAGTCTCAAAATAAAACATTACAATTTCAGGTAGATACTTCTGTAAATTTGAAATCAGAGTTTAATTCAGAACGTGATATGAATGTTAATTCTTCAGAGAAAGAGTTAAATGAAGCAATTTTGGTTAGCAATGGCCACAAACAAATCCAAGAAGGACAGAGTGTTGCAGATGGTCAGATGATGGTATTAGAAAAAGCAAATACAGAAGATAACGGGGGTGAGCTTTCCTTGTTGCGTAGTTCTCCTTTTGAAGATGCTACCTTAAGTACACTATCTGCACAGCTACAGGATGGTGGAATCTTTCATGAAGAAACAGGTCAGAAACTCTTACTAAATGAAGCAATAGCTCAAGGCCTTGTGTCTAGCCACACTGCCGTGAAACTTATGGGGAAACTGAACATGTTTCGGGGCTTCTTTGACTCCCAGACCTGTGAGTCTTTGACAACTGAAGAAGTCATTGATGAAGGTCTAATGGATGAGAAATTATTATATAATGTCCTTATGTCGGACAAAGCTATAAGTGGTGTTGTCGACCCCAGGACCCACTCACTGTGCTCTGTAAAGGAGGCTGTGGCAGCTGGACTGCTTGACACGGAGACAGCCTCAAGGATTCTAGAGGGACAGGTGATAACTGGTGGAATTGTTGACCTGAAACGAGGCAAAAAACTTTCAGTAACTTTGGCCTCAAATCTTGGTTTGGTAGACACCGCTGACCAGACAGAACTTATCAATCTAGAAAAGGCTACCAAAGGCAGAGGTGCTGAAAAAGCAGTTAAAGAGAGATTAATTGGGTTACAGATGGAAACAACAGGACTTATGGACCCTGAAAGTAAAGCACCATTAACAGTTTTGCAGTCCATTGATAGAGGTCTTCTAGAGAGAGAAGAAGCTGTTTATCTGTTGTCTAAGCAAGTACTTGATGGTGGTATCATTCATCATATATCTGGCTTGAGACTTTCTGTTGATAATGCCCTTAAACATGGCTTGATCGGTGAAGATGTGGCCAGGCAACTCAGAAGGGTTGAGAACTTTAACCACTATCAATTTTTTCATCCTCAAACAAAGGAAGCTCTTTCCTTCTCAGAAGCCACAAAATTAGATCTTGTTTCTCCAGACTTGAAAAGAGAAATCCAAGAGATTCAGGACTTTAGTGGGAACTTGGGGGATTTCATTTATAGCCAGAAATTGAAGTTGGCAAATGGTAACAAAGGAGGATCCTTAGYTAATAAAACAGAATTGCCTTCAGGAGTGATGCATGGGGTTATAGATCCTGAGAACTGCACAATTATTCCCTACTCAGAATTGGTAAAGAAATGTAGGATTGACATTGAATCTGGATGGAGATATCTCGAAGTAATTCCATTCTCTGATATTAAAGATGAAAAGAGCAACAAGGTTCTAACAGTGTCTGAAGCAGTCCAGCATGGAAAAGTAGACTTTGTGTCTGCATTGAAGGTTTTGGAAGCTCAGGCGAACACTGGTGGAATCATAGATATGGCCACAGGAAAAAGAGTGACATTGGCATCAGCTTTGGAAAAGAAACTGTTAGATAAAAACATGGCCAGGATTATTGCATCTCATCAGGTGTTAACTGGAGGAATTATTGATATATATAATGATCAAAGAGTGACTTTAAATGATGCTGTTGAGAAAAGATTGATTAGCCCTGAACTGGCAACTATGATCCAAGTAGATACCTTAGCAGAGCAAGATGGGACTGGAGTATGTGAATTGAAGGGTGATTTTCCAAGAAAGGAGTTACTATTTGAGTTTAGTAAGATCCCCGGGGAGAATTATGATAAGGAGAAACATGAAGGARTATTACGAGTTGGGAGTCAGTGTGCTCAARAAAAGGCTGATGTAAGGGTTTCTAATGGGGAAAAGGTAGAAGAGGACAGGAAGATTTTAGTAGAGATGGAAGGCCAGCATCAAGATGAGGAGAAAGCTTCTTCAGACAATGAAGTATCTGCCAGCATCATAAGTCCTTTTGGTCTTGAGGGTGAATCCTCATACCAAGTTTTGGTGATGCATCCCTGCTCAGAATCTTCTGATTTGAAACTCAGAGAGGAAGCTAGAAGTCATATGAGAAAATGTGCAGATGTAGAGCAGGAGAAAGAGGTANAAAGAAAGAAAGAAAGAAAGAAAGAAAGAAAGAAAGAAAGAAAGACTTTTCTCTGAAGACAAGTTGTTGCCAAGTAAAAAATTTTGCTAATTAACATTGAATGTTTGTTTTTTGTTTCCTCTGGTTTTGGTATAAACCATAAGTAAGTTATCATCAGAATGTCAGCATATACATATATGTCATCCTTACAGAAGACTGGAAGGACTAAAGGTAAAGACAGTCATTGTTGTTTCTCTTTGTTAAGGATTTGCAGAGTGACATTCAGAATCATTCCACCTCATTTGCCACTGCTGTCAAAGACATTGAAGGGTTCCTGGAAGAGAACCAGACCAAGCTGAGCCCCCAGGAGCTGACAGCTCTTCGAGAAAAACTTCATCAGGCAAAGGAGCAATATGAGGTTCTCCAGGAACGGACACGGGTGGCTCAGAAGGAGCTGGAGGAAGCAGTGACATCAGCCTTACAGCAGGAGACAGAGAAGGTAGCTGACATACTGGTTTTCCAAAGCCATATCGGGGCAGAGTCACAGAAGAGATCTTTAGGAGCAAGCCTGAGAGTAGGTCTTTTCATTCCCAAAAATATCCAGGAGTTTAGGTCAGGAGTGGTTGGTAAAATGTGTATTTTACCAAAAACAAATTAAAACTTGTTTGCTCTACTTACTTACAGTTTCTACTTTGGCTTTGATAAGGTATAAGAAGGAAAAAGCAGATGATATGTTTTTGGCCCGAATATTGATTGGTGACTTGTGAGTATTAGAAAAATACCTATGGTGCTGGAGAGGTGGCTCAGCAATTAAGAGCACTAGCTGTTCTTCCAATAGTCCTGAGTTCAATTCCCAGYAGCCACATGGTAGCTCACAACCATCTATAATAGATTCCCATTCCTTCTTTTGGTGTGCATAAAAATGTACTCATATAAATAAATCTTAAAAGCTCTATCTCCGTGGAGTCTTGGGTCCCAGGCTTTGTTTCCAGGCAGCTATATAGTTACAGTGTGGAGTGTGGGACTGGGACAAACTGAAAACAAAGCAAAAAYGTGCATCTGAAGTGACTTTATTCAGCACTGCTGGTAGAATCGAGTCCTTTCTTCTGCCCAGGACTCCTGCACTAGAGAGAGAGTAGGCATTACGGGAAGGAGAAGCAAACCACCTAAAGATGGATATTAAAATATGTGAATACTTAAAACAACACAGCTYGTTTTAAGTAAATATTTGAAAAACTAGTGAGAGACGAGTTTGAGAAGCGAATTCCGTTTGGCTGAGATAAAGATGACAAAAGTCAGTTGTCCCTTCAGGGAAGAACTGTGCCTTACTCTTCCAATGTGTCACCTATACATAGTTAGGAAACCTTGCAGGTTGTCAGAGCCTTTCTAAATCCTGACATTTTCTCATTTTGTTTGTTTTGTTGATGTATTTTTGGTTATTTTTCTTTAAGCAGTAAACCTTGAAGAAATCTGGAATTTATTTTAAATAATTATTTTCACAGATTCTAGTAGATTATAATTCTTTTTTGTATGAAAAGATTTTACACCCAGACCAGAGTATTGGTTTTTCCTTAGCACAGAGCTCCTCTCTCCCTTTGACTTTGAACCAGTGCTTTTATAGTGGAGTGCCTAAGCGTTCTCACTGGCATTCCTCTGGATTTCAGAGTAAAGCAGYGACAGAGCTGGCAGAGAACAGGAGGAAGATCGACGCTCTCTTGGATTGGGTAACTTCTGTGGGGTCATCTGATAGACAGCCACAGACTAGCCTTCCAGGAATGGAACAGTTCTCTGGAGCTTGCCTGGAAAAACAAGCTTTGGATGCCACTGATGGTTATGTGGATGTGAACCAAGTACCAGAGCACCTGGACAGGCAGTATGAGTTAATGAAGGTAAGGGTGTTAGCTTGTCTTTGCCATGGTCRTAGAAAGGAGCCTAGAAAACAGATCACAGCTTTAGTTTGTCTTTGGTATATCAGCAGCTTGGACACTGTTGACTCTAATTGAAATGCATTCTCCTTTGGCTTCTCGATYACTACTTCTCCCTAATCATTCTTCTTTTCCTTTAGCTAGCCTTTGAGATACTGTTATGCTTCCAATAGGTCCCAGCCCTCTTCTCATCTGTCATAATATGCTTTCCTAGGCCTGGGAAGATAGTTCAGTTAATAAACTATTTGCAATACAAGTGTGTGAGCCCATGTTTGATCATCAGAACCCATGATAAAATGTTAGGCATGGTGGGTGCATGCTGGTAATTCTAGCATGGTGCAGATAAATAAGGGGACTCCTTGAGGGATGGAGGTTCCAGCCAGCTTAGCCTAGCTCCAGCTAGAAAGGAAAGAGRGTAACTCAAAAAATCAGATAGATAGTTTATGAGGAACAGCACCCAAAATTGATCTCTGTCTGYACCTGAATATACGTGTGCATGTGTACATATACAAACATACACCCAAAAACCAATATGCTTCTCTTAGGTGCCCTTGTCCATGTCTAGTACTTGAGTTACCAATATTGACAAATTCCATGTATCTATTTATCTTCATTTGACATCAATGTATWTGTCTCCAAATGCTTCTTTGCAACCTGTAACCACACATACTTCAACCTGAAAATAGAATTCTTCTGTAATCTCCAATCTGACCTGACCTGCTTGTCTGTCCAACCTGTTCTTTGTACATTCCTATGTAATTGCCCAAACTAGTAATCATCCTAGGTTTCTCTCTGTCCATCACTCTCCCATATAAAGTCATGCTATTTCTAAGAAGTTGTGTCCCTGAATAACTTTCTTTTACCTTCCATGTTAAGTCCATGCTTTTGCTATGGTTTCCTGTCYTCACTACCTCCTTCTGAAGATTGATTCCTATTTACTTGACCTCATCGCTCATTTTCCTTCACTTCTCTCTCCTGAAGAGTTGCTTACTCTTAAAACTTTCTATCCTCTTAAATGTCAAAAATAAAGGAAGATATGCCTCTTGATTAATTTTTGTTTGTTTATTCTTCAGATCCTACTTTAGAGTTTACTTCCTCTAAAAAAGCACTTTTTCTCTACTCTTCCATTGAGGATATTCTTTCCGCCCTGTACTGTCACTCATTCTATTTGTWTATTCTTATGGAACTCAATGTATACTTTAGTCACAACTGATGCTTAACTCATTACATAGCTTTAGTGGGGTCCTGTAACATCTTTTTGGCATTCACATATCTCATCTTAAGTATGATATTGTCTACATACATGGTAGGGTTTATTTAAAAAATTTTTTTGTTTTTTGTTTTTTGAGACAGGGTCTTACTAGTTAGCTCTTGCTTACCTTGGACTCACAGAAATTAAAAGCATGTGGCACCACACCCTGCCCTACAAGAGAGTAGTGTTTTGAAACAGACCACTCTGTCTCTAGCATCTCTACCTCTAGCTGTAAATATATCCAAATTGTTCATGTTTTCCTACTGATGATCTTTGGGGTTATTTACTCACCAGGCACGTCACCAAGAATTGCTGTCTCAGCAGCAGAATTTCATTGTGGCCACCCAGTCAGCTCAGTCTTTCCTGGACCAACACGGTCACAATCTTACMCCTGAGGAGCGACAGATGCTTCAAGAGAAGCTAGGTGAGCTTAAGGAGCAATATGCAGCTTCCTTGGCCCAGTCAGAGGCAGAGCTGAAGCAGTCGCAGACTCTACGAGACGAACTGCAGAAGTTCCTGCAAGAGCACAGGGAATTTGAAAACTGGCTAGAACGGTCTGAGAATGAACTGGATAGTATGCATAAGGGAGGCAGCAGCCCTGAAGCTCTGAACKCCTTGCTAAAGCGGCAAGGAAGCTTCTCAGAGGATGTCATTTCCCACAAAGGAGACTTGAGATTTGTGACTATCTCAGGACAGAAAGTCTTAGAAACGGAAAACAATTTTGAGGAAGGCCAGGAGCCATCAACCACCAGAAACTTAGTGAATGAAAAACTGAAGGATGCAACAGAAAGATACACCACTCTCCACTCTAAGGTAAGGAGAGACCCCCATMAACCTCCAGGGAAACAACTATGGCTGTCTTCAAACAACTATGGGTAATTCCTAAGGCTCAAAATATAAGTCACAAGACAGTGTATGTGAACCAAAGGAAAATGGGTTTAATCAGCTATAAAAAAAAATTTAGACTCTGTGGGTCTATGGTCCTGTTAATGTTGGGAATATGTATCATATCATTGGTAGAGATAGAGGTGCTCATCTTCCTGTATCCTGTCCAATATCTTAGGGCTTATAAGCGACATAGCACAGCAAAATTTAAGCCAACTGCAGCATTTTTCTTAGACAATTTGTTCTAGGATAAATCTTTACCTTCCTGAAAATAAAAAAAAAATTTTTTTTATTCCTCCTAAAGTTTAGAATTTACATATCACACTTCATCTTTCTGTCAGTATCTCTAATCTCCCCAAAAGGAACATTTTTTCCATTTTTAAGTCCTTCCTTTTGCCTATAGTCTGATGTATATTTCTTTGGTGGTGTGTCATCCAACTCATTAAGTCTTCCTAGGTATTTAAAGGATGAGATGAAGTGTACAGCACAAGTAATGGTGATCCTGCTTGTGGATAGTTAAGTCGTTGTGTAAAGCTGCAGTCAGTTCTCTGTAACGAGGAAAGACTCTTTCTTTAGACTCTTTTCTGAAAGCTGCTACCTTTGACTTCTTTATTTCTTTGGCATAGTGCATACGGTTGGGCTCTCATCTGAACATGCTGCTAGGCCAGTGTCAGCAATTCCAGAGCAGCGCTGACAGCCTGCAGGCCTGGATGTTGACTTGTGAGGCCAGTGTGGAGAAGCTCCTCTCAGACACTGTTGCCTCTGACCCTGGAATCCTGCAAAAGCAGCTTGCAACAACAAAGGTAGGCAGATTCAGACCATGTTTGTGTGTCAAGGTCTTATATTTCATGGCTTAGAGGGAACTGATAAAAGCAAAAAATGTTAAAAATACATTAGTTGAAATGTCTTAGGCAAGACCAGATTCACAAATTCTTTGGTTTTGTTGTTTGTTTGTTTGTTTGTTTTGTTTTGTTGCTATTGTTTTGGGCAAGTAGCAGTTACAGGAAGAATTGGCTGAACACCAAGTACCTGTAGAAAAGCTTCAAAAAGCAGCTCATGACCTAATGGATATTGAAGGAGAGCCAACCCTGGACCGTAGGCCTATTCAAGAAACTACAGGTACGAAGCAGCACAGTACTCCTCTCCTTAGGTCTACTGCCATCTTTCTTTTTGTAGTACATAGTAAACTGTGAAAAGGTATCCAGAGCACTACGCTAAGGGCAGGGGACATACATGTTCTGATACTTTGATTTAATCAGGAATCTGCAAATTCTGATGCCGAAGGACCTGTTCCACTATTGGTTCTTGGGGTTTTTTTGTTGTTGTTTTTGTCTCTTTTTTTTGTTTTTTTGGTTTTTTTTTTTTTTGTTTGTTTGTTTTTGGTTTTTTTTTGTTTTTGTTTTTGTTTTTTTTGAGACAGGGTCTCTCTGTATAGCCCTGGCTGTCCTGGAACTCACTTTATAGACCAGGGACCTCATATTTACAGAGACCCCTTGCTTCTTTTGATTTTTTTTTTTTAAAGATTTATTTATTTATTATATGTGAGTACACTGTGGCTGTCTTCAGACACACCAGAAGAGGGCATCAGATCTCATTACGTCTAGTTGTGAACCACCACGTGGTTGCTGGGATTTGAACTYAGAACCTTCAGAAGGTTAAGAGCAGTTAGTGCTCTTAACTGCTGAGCCRTCTCTCCAGCCCCGAGCCCTTGCTTCTTAATCTCTAGTGGTGGGATTAAAGGTGTATACTATTGGGCTATCTATCTGTCTGTCTGTCTGTCTCTATATTTCTTTATTTGTTTATTTTGGGGGCGGGGGACCAGAGATTTGCTATGTATATTTTGAGCTAGCCTTGAACTCACTATGTAGATCAGACTGGCCCCCAAGTTCATCTGCCTCAACCTTCCTGAATACCAGGATTACAGGCATATCCTACCATACTCACCTTTTTATTCTTAAAAATACCTTATAAAAAATAGCATCTAGTGTTTTTTTCTCATGGACTYGATTTTCCAGATTCCATATTCAGCCGCTTCCAGAATCTCTCCTGTAGCTTGGCTGAGCGGTCTGCTTTGCTGCAGAAGGCAATTGCTCAGTCTCAGAGTGTTCAGGAAAGTATGGATAGCCTGCTGCAGTCCATGAGGGATGTTGAACAAAACCTGGAAGGGGAGCAGGTGGCAACACTCTCATCAGGAGTCATCCAAGAAGCCTTGGCCAACAACATGGTAAGAGAACCTTTCTCCTGTGAGTTACACTAGGAGATTTCTGTAATAATATGATTTTGAGAAAGTAACAGGAGGATAATTCCTGTCCAGGAATCTTGTAATAAGGCTTGACGATAATGATTACTCCATGTAGACATTCCTGCTCCTGGGCTGAGAATGTAACTCAGTGATAGAGTGCATGCTTGTTAACATGGGGAAGATTCTGGGGCTGAAAATGTAACTTAGTGATAGGATGTATGCTTGTTAACATGGGGAAGATCCTGAGGTCGATCTTCAGCACCATAAAAAGAAAGAAAAATGTTCATCCTAATTTCCAAACCATTGTTGAACCCAAGGAAAAGTGGTGGAAAGAAAATAATTTGGTGAGGTGGATGGAGAAATAAAGGATGTACCATTCTTCAGGCTCAGTTACAGTCTTCCCATCTCATTGAGCATGACGTTATTATAAATTTAATAATTGATTGCTCAGATATACTAGCATAAGTAAGCCCCAACTGACACACTTGMTCTTGATGACAGAAACTGAAGCAAGACATTGCTAGACAAAAGAGCAGCTTGGAAGCTACCCGTGAGATGGTCACTCAATTCATGGAGACAGCTGACAGCAACTCAGCCTCAGTGCTGCAGGGCAAACTGGCAGAGCTGAGCCAGCGCTTCCAACAGCTCCAGCTCCAGCAGCAAGAAAAGGAGAGCAACCTAAAGAAGCTCCTGCCCCAGGCCGAGATGTTTGAGCAGCTCTCCAACAAGCTGCAGCACTTCATGGAAAATAAAAGCCGGCTACTGGCTTCTGGGAACCAGCCAGATCAAGATATTGCACATTTCTCCCAGCAGATCCAGGTGAGGATACATACCTGTCATCTTAAGAATAAAAGGAGGGGCTGGAGAGATGGCTCAGAGGTTAAGAGCACCAGCTGCTCTTCTGAAGGTCCTGAGTTCAAATCCCAGCAGCCACATGGTGACTCACAACCACCCGTGACAGGATCTGGCGCCCTCTTCTGGAGGGTCTGAAGACAGCTACAGTGTACTTACATATAATAAATAAATAAATCTTTTT
>BDUI01000684.1:206708-216892 GCA_002335545.1 Apodemus speciosus | reverse complement strand
AAAAAAAAAAAAAACATTTTCCATGCATATCTCACTCTTTCTTTGTCTCCATGGGTTAAGACCAGCAGATGGTTTACAGCTGGAATGACAGGTGTTGAGTCCAACAAACAAGTCTGAAGCAAGGCTGATGATTCAAAGGTTCAGCTTTACTTCGAGAAGTTTAAATTAATAAACTGGTACTTCAGTGGTCAGTCAGTATGTAGAATTTAAGCATCACACTTGAAAAGTCTTTGGTTGGTTGGTTTTCCTTTTCTTGCTGTGGTGGGRATTGAGCTCAGTTAGGCAAATGCTGCACCACTGTGTGGCATGCCCAGCCTTAAAAGTTCTGTTTGAATGCTCCTAACTTGTGTAGGATGAGAGTGAAATTCCCTAATTATTTGCCCTAAGAGTTTAATCATGGTATAAATAGTCCCCAAAGGAGCATCATTTGTGTTTAAAAGAACAGCATCTCTGTTGCTCGTTTCAGGATGCTGTTAAAATTAGCTTGAATGCATTGATTAGAACTTATCTAGTATTTGGTGAATGAACATGCTTTTGACCGATCTCTGTAAGCTAAAGCAGTGTGGAAATAAGTAGTATTGCTGGAAGTAGCATTGAAGYCAAGGGGAGGGTGTCACATGTGAGAACCAGCCACTGGTGTTTCTGTAGAACAGAAAAAAAAACTTGAATCAATCCAGCAATTCAATTGGCAAATTAGTTTCATCAAAATTAGTCAATTCTTTCATAGGCCTCAACTCAAAATGAAAGCTTTGCCTTGTGTCCTTGGGCCTGATTCAGTGAAGTAGATTTCCTATAAAGATGAACTGAGAACAAGGCTGGGTTTTGTTAAATATTAATAGTATGATATAAAAACTGTTGCGCCCAGGAAAATGGCTGACTTTTCTTGGGCTTTCAAGATGGAAGGGAGGAAGGGGCCCTTGGAACTACAAAAATTTAATGCCACTACTTTATGTTTTTAGAGAAATCATCATTATTTGTTGTTCAACAAGGACACTTCATCTGTTCTCTTTTACGTAGATCCATTTGAACCTCAGCGCCGTCTCCCAGTGAAAAAAACTCGACAACAGCTTCAGCGAGAAAAAGCTCTTCTAGAGCAGAGCCGAAAGCTTGGCCTTCAAGATGGGTCAGCCTCACTGCTTCCAGAGCAGCTGCTCTCTACACCCAAACAGAGAGCTGACAGTCAGAAACCAYGCCCTTCTTCCCCTGCTGTCCCCAGTCCCCTCACACTCACCTCTTCCACTGGCGATGGAAAGCTACGTGGTGTGGAAAGTCAGCCACAAGAACCAGGACTTGAGAATTCCCATCATGGTCACAGAAGTGCCGAGGTTCGAGCTCCAAAGCCAGACTGCAAAGTGGAGAAAAAGAAAATGGAATTGTTAGTAAGTCTGTGAGACTCCTCATCTTTTTTCCCCCAGAAACTTGGAAAAAGTAAAGTTTGTTGAGATTTTCCTAGAATCTACCACCTAAATATATTAGGAACTAACTATTTGGTTTTATCATACATGCTTATTGTTTTCACCTTATAGAGGAGTTATTTAGGACTTAGAAAAGATACTGTTTTCTTAATACTACACGCGTGCCAGCACTTGGGCTGAGGAAGAAGCTGTCAAGTCTAGAGTCCTAAGTGACCTACATAGTGAGTACCGGGCGGAGCTCAGAAGTATAGCAAGTGTTCTCAGATTTAAAACGTACATGCACATGCTCGCGCGCGCACACACACAACTCACATTTAACATCTACACACAGACACACACCTCAAATTCAACGTGTGTATACACGCACACACACATGCACACATGTGCATACACACGGTACATGTGCAGAAGAGATGGGAACTATCTCTAAAGCTAACATACACAGCCAGTAAGTAACAGAGTTGAGATATCTTTGTATTAGAACCTATATAGTTTAGCTCTACCCATATAGAAATTTACGTTTTCTAACTTGTGAATTCTTAGTAATGGAAAGAAAAGATGGCATTTGTTTTGTTTTTCTTTTTCTGAATTTTTTTCAAAGTGTCTTGAGTTTTTCCCAATATCAGACACTATTTCTCATCTCTCCTGGCCAGCTTTTGTGTCACGAGAGTTCTGTCAACCAGAGTCTTAGGACAGAATCCATTTTAATGAGATACATAAAAATCACATGAATTAAGTTTGTTTGCTTGGTTTTTGTTTTTACAATAGAACCTGTTTATCTCAGGAAGACTTGAGTTCATGATTGTGATGAGATGTCAGTAGGAAAAATCTTTGGATTTTAGACACTTTGGGACATCCATAGGAGATAGTAATTTGAGGAAACATTGGTTTTAAAAAGTAAGAATCCTGAAATGATTCTTGGGAAAGCTTGGGAAAGGAGAGCTGTATCCTGCAATGTTCCGTGGTGACATCTCAGTTTTCTGAGAGGAGCGAATGCTAAAGAATAGTAGTGAAGTCAAAGAGAGCAAGGATAAAGGAGAGCCTGTGTCCTGGTGTAGYGCAGGACCAGAGCCTCACGGGGAAAATATCCTGGTCACAGTATGATTAGAAATAGCAGGTGTCTGTACAGTTGGGAGTGGGAACCAGGTGAAGTGGGCCTAAGGCACTGTGGAACAGAAGCTCTGAGAAAAGGCTGATGCTGGCCCTGGTAGAGGCTGTAGTAAGAGAAAAAGAAGGGAAGACTTAAAAGAGAAAGACGCTGGATGGGCTGGACAGATACCAGCAGGAAGAAGAAAGAGCATCGCTGTGACCTATTGAAATGCGCATGCACCTTTCTCAGAACCAGACATGTTAGGAGATATAGTACATGTTTTAAGTTCTTTGACTTTCTGTTTTAGTGTATTCCAATGGCCTTTAGCTCAGACAGTGGCTCATTTAACTAAGGGTTGGAGATGAGGGCCTCATATTTGTATTATATATTCATGCATGTGTATGTAGCAGTGAAGGCTATCAGCTTGAAGGGGGTCGGGAGGGGTCGGAGGGAGTAGGGTCAAGGGCAACGTGATTTAATTCTGTTTCAGTGAAAACCCTGCTTTAACCTCTTTTTTTTTTTTTTTTTTTTTTTTTTTTTTAATTTGGAGAATAATGAACAGAATGAAAAAAAACATAAGAAACAAACTGGCTGTTATGTTACAATGTTAAGGGAATCTAGATTCTTCATAAAGAAAATTCTAGAAGGCAAAACATGACATCATACCAATATACTTTGACTTGCATTTTACATATGTTATTATCCATGTTCACATTTCTTTGTACTCCTAAAAGAATGTCACAGTACTTGGGCTTCTGGTTTGTGGGTTCTTAGATTATACACATATATAGATTTCAAAGATCCAATTTATGGAAGCCTCTTTCCTTCAGACCATGTTCTTTGTTCATATTAGAAGAGAATAATGAACTGCAGATGGGTTTCTTTTAAGGAAAATTTTGAAAGAAAATATATGTAATCTGCCTGATTAAATTTTATGCGTAGGAAACAGACTGGTAAGGTGTGGGGTTGGGTAACAGTCTTTTTCATAAGTTTACTTTTTGCCTTTTTTTTTTTTCCAGGCAAGAGAAGTCTCGTTGGGAAGTCCTCCAACAAGAACAGCGACTAATGGAAGAGAAAAACAAACGGAAGAAAGCCCTTTTGGCTCAAGCCATTGCAGAAAGGTGAGGCGTCCAGAGCAGGGGCATGTGACCCACAGGCAYCTCTATAGAGCTCATGTTTATTCTCCCATGCCCTACCTAATAAACTGATACTGAAACTGTAAGTAATGAATCACTTGTGGTGTCAGCTGCAAGTGAATGGGCAGCAGACGTAGGAATTGGTGTGCATGAGTGAGCAGCAAATGCAGGTTTTAATTTGATGTGTTAGCATCAGGCATGTAGAGGGACAAGCGCAGTATGGGGTGGCTGCCCTGTTGGAAACCTTTCTCATATTTCTTAAATAATTTACTGTTTCACTGGTGACTCCCAGCAGCTGTCATATGCCCTGTGTGAGGTTTGATTTTATCTCTTCTCATGTGCTATGTCATACTGACCCCGACTTCAGCATTCCCCGTGGAAGCTGTTCTTCCCAGCCACTGCCGCCCTTTCTGCACTTTGTGTGTTACTTCCTGTTCTCCTGTGGCCTTAAGGTGTGTCAGTTAAGTAGTGATTGAACTAAATGCGAGCAAATATTCAATGACATTTTGCTTTAAAAGTCCTCCAGATAGGAGGGGTAGAACCTGCCTGCTATGCCAGCATTTCCAACAGGGAAGTCCCAAACAGGAAGATTGATGGAAGTTTAAGGTCAGCCTAGGCCGCACAGCGATACAGCAAAGCCCTGTGTTACACTGGTGTTGCTTGAGGCCTGAGTTGATGGAAGGGCAGAAAAGGTGAGAGAGAGATTTGTAGATAACTCAGAGAGAGAGACATTTGATAAAGATGTTTGCCCCTTCTAGAACAACTTCTCATGAAGCATAATAAAGATACAACTCACAGGTTGGCTTATATTTCAAGAAAAGAACAAAATATAAATTAATAATACCATCTTTTTCCCTACAAGTGATTATGCTTTTTAAAGAATTCGCTTAGTCTTTACTAAGAGTAGAGACTGGTTACTRGAGATTTGCATTCAACTTGCTGTAGTGGTACACACCTATAATCCTGGCACTTGGAAGGTAGGGGCAGAAAATTGTGAGTGCAAAGCCAGCCTTGTCCCCTATCTTAAAAAGAGTATAGATTCCATACTTCCCTGCTGTKGGTTTAAGACGGAATAACATAGAGACAGCAATGTAGGGAAATGCAGCAGGATTATATTATTAAAAGTGGACAATGAAATACTTGAAGGAAGACTGTGCTGGTTAGTGAGTATGGACAGAAAGGGAAGATCTATGCCTAATGCAGAGAAAGTCAAGAGTGTAAGCTACACTGCCAAGTGTGCTGTCACTGGGGGAAGTTCTACTCCCTAGAGAGCATGTGTGAAATTTTGAAAGGAGCGGATTAGTGATTAAAGGTTCACTTCTCTGTTTATTAGTCTGTTTCTGGTGTGTGTGTGTGTGTGTGTGTGTGTGTGTGAACACTTGGGTATGGTACAGGGACAGATAAATGACTGAATCAGGTGGGCTTTTCAACAGAAAAGAATGTCTGAGTCCATGGGTAGTTTTAAGGCTTGTATACAGTCTTCCAAGGAAATAAGATGAGCCTGAAGAAATGGCTTGAAAGCATGGATGTTTTCAGACAGGGAAATGTTATGTAGTTAGACTGTCTTCATGTCCAGTGAGGGTAGAAGATAAAATGGACTTAGGAAGGAGAATGGAGTACTGGGCTTTGAAAGGCTGCCTTAGATACTTCCATGTCAAGGAATAGTGACATGTCCTTTCAGGTCTTCTTTAGAGAACAGATGTAAGTCACAAATGAACTGCTCATCAGGGACCTATATAAAGATCTTAGTTTGTGCTTTTTTCGTGAAAATAATATATACCAATAGGAAATTTAATAAAACAAGGAGTTCAGAGCGTTTATTTTGTTTCAATTCTGATTTTTTTTCTAATTTTTGAAAAGAATAATATGAACTATATATATACAGTTACCATCCTTTTCATTTATATCATGTATGGAAATGTGGCCTTAAAGTGTTTTCTTTAGAGAACAGATGTAAGTCACAAATGAACTGCTCATCAGGGACCTATATAAAGATCTTAGTTTGTGCTTTTTTTGTGAAAATAATATATACCAATAGGAAATTTAATAAAACAAGGAGTTCAGAGCATTTATTTTGTTTCAATTCTGATTTTTTTCTAATTTTTGAAAAGAATAATATGAACTATATACATACAATTACCATCCTTTTCATTTATATCATGTATGGAAATGTGGCCTTAAAGTGTTTTCTCCAACTTACATTCCTGGATCTCCAGATCTAAGAGGACCCAAGCAGAGACCATAAAACTAAAGAGGATCCAGAAGGAGCTGCAGGCCTTAGACGACATGGTGTCAGCTGACATTGGAATCCTCAGGAACAGAATCGACCAGGCCAGCCTAGAGTATTCCTACGCACGGTGAGTAGGATAAGAGGTCTCGGCAGTCGGGCTTAGGTCATCCTTTGCTAACTATGCCGGTGGGCTTTATGTATATTACCAGGAAAGTCTCAGGAGAATGCCATCAGTAATGTGCTAACTTACCTGNAAAAAAACGAGCAGGGCATCTTTGCCTTTAGAGACCTTGTAGATTAATGAGACAGACTGTACAATAAGATGGTCGCAGATATTGACCAAGTGGTAGCCATAGAGCAAGCAAGTTCATGCTGAGGRTTTAGTGGACATTGGGGGTATTTCATGGAGGTTAAATGTTGGCTTTAGCTTGCCAGGGCAAAGGYTTAAGGTAGGAGTCCAATATGTTTGTTATCTAAAAAGTATATTTTAATTGTTTCCTTAATTTGGATTTGGTTAGAAGGTGATGAGAACCTAAACCATAAGGCCTGTCAGTTGGTCATGAAACGCTAGACTGTGGATATAAAATCACTCATCTGTGACATCTGTGAGAAAAAAATGCGTCTCTTCACATTTTTATGTAGCCACAGTGGAACACAGTGACCCACACAAAAATACCAAGTCTTCTACCTTGGGTTTCCCATTTTTAAAGCTGCAGAAATCGAATCCTCCTCGAAGCTGTTAAGAATGCAGTTAAATAATCTAGGAGGATGGGATCCGTTGCCAACCAAAATAAGTACAGGGTGCTTTTGAGACACTCAAATGCATAAATACATATGCAGTCAAGAATGTTCTTAGCCACCTTGTTTATAATGTTCAAAAGTTAGAAACAAACCAATTGTTTGCTAGCAGGTGAGAGGCTACATACTATAGTTGGCAGGACTCTGTTAATCACTAGCCACATTCATTAATAATGAATTTGTAAAACTACATGAATATTTGCAAAAGGAGCAAGTTGCAGCTGGGTACATAATGGTCTAGTGGCATTTGTATATGAACAAAATTAGGTAAAGCAGGTGTATTTTAAGACTAGCTGAAGAATACCAAAGGATCGAAACAGAATTGTGATTGGTAGAGAGGCAAGGGAGTGTGATGGAAGGGACAAATACATCCAGAAGCTCTGTTAATTAAGATATTAGGCTAAAATAGTTTTAATTGAAGCAATAAAAAAATCCTTGAAAACATAGCCACTTGTTTGAAATAGTGAAGGTGTATTTTTCAGTCCAGTGTCATGTGTAATGTGGCTTGCCAGGTAAAGCTGATACACATGATAAGATGATTCCATATTATCTTTTGATGCTGTCACATGGCAGTTATTTTGGCAGGAARAAGAGAAGATTGGAAATAGAACACTGGCAATTAAATGCTTTCACTAGCAAATAACTTTAATAAAAGTAAGTCATATAATTCTAGGGACTCGAAATATTCATATGTAACTGAGACGGTGTTTCAGGGAGAGGGGATATGTCAACTGCAGTCATTGACATAAACTGAGTTATTCTCAGTCCTACAGGTTAGAAGAGTGYATGGCATACATATACACAAACATATGCCATGCCTATACACAAATATGTATGATGTATATATGTACACACACATGGTCTGTGGCTGATTTCATATGTAAAAAATGGAAGAATGCAGTGCAACCATGCTTGCATTTTATCAGTTTAAAGATAAACATTTATTTCTATGTGCCCTTTATATTTTTTGTGATTCATTTATTTATTGTATGGACCCCTTGGCCGCGGTATGGGCGTGGGAGTCAGAGGCTGTCTTGTAGGCGGCAGCTCACTCCTGCCATGTGAGTCCTAAGGATCAGAACTCRGGTCCTCAGGCTCGGGGACAAGTGCCTGYACCTGCTCATTTATGCCACCCACTGCTTTCTTGACATTGGGAGTCTTGTTCGTCTCCTTGTTTTATTTAGTAATTCCCTTGCTATTCTTAACATTTTATGCAGTAATTTTTAAACAATTCTATTAAATTTCAGGGGCTAGGCATTTGAATAGAAGTGCACTGAATCTTTAGATCACTTTAGAGATACTTAATATCATCATGTAACTAACACTACTGGGAAGGCTGCGTATGCTTCCATTTATTTAGACCATCTGTAATGACATGTAACAMATTTTTTTATTTTTTTCCCTCATATAAAATTTGAATGTTTACTGTTATTAGATTTTTCTTCCCTAGATTATGATCATTTCTGGTATTGAAATATTCTCTCTTTAATTATCATTCTCTTATAGTAATGTGTGAATAGAAAAGAAATAATAGATGTTTCAAAGGAAAGGAATATGAATAGATGCTAACCATCAACAAGAATCAGAGTGTAAGAAATCAGGAGCGCAGTGAGGTGCCGCCTTGTGCTCTCCTTTGCCAAAGTTAAAACATTAAACAAAATAATACCATGTATTAAAATGGATTCTTACRCGTTGCTGGACAAAATGAGTTTTGGAAAGCAGTTTAACATCTAGTGTTATACTTTATCACTCAATAGTTTGTGGGTAATATCCAAGGCAAATTTAGAACTTAAGGAGACGTAAGAACCAGGTTCACAGAAGTAAGTCTAAAACCAATTTCAGTGTCCCCCAGGGGAAGAAGATAGGAAGCCTCTGGTTTGTCACTCCGAGGGATGTGACTTAGCACTGGAAATGGATGACTGTAACAGTGTCAGTGGTATGGACGCTGTCAGTGTGATACTGAGGAAGAAATACTTGCTTGTGCAGTACACTTTGGGTGAAATTAATACTTTATAGAAATATTTGTAGCCCAATAAGGAATTGATCGAAATATGATTCAAATGATACTGGAGACGGGGGTCAGAGAGGATGTAAGTATGAGACACATAGTAGATCTCACACATGTAGCCTCTTGGCTAAATTACACACACACACACACACACACACACACACACACACACACACACACACACGGACTGATGAGAAGACTTAGCAGTTTTGAGCTCTCACTGATCTTCCAGAGGATGTAGGTTCAGTTCCGAGCACCCACTTGGCAGCTCAGACCCTTAAGTAAACTACAGTTCCTTGGGGTCTGGCCTCTGAGGTCATGACATACATGCACATGTAAACAAAATACTCATCATATACATAAAATCTCTTTTTAAATTATTTAACTTTTCAGGGTTTTGTTTCCCCTCCTTGCTTTTGATTATCCAGTTTTTTTTTTTAATGTTAATAGTAATGATAATCGTCAATAATGTTTACAAAATTAACATCTGCTTGTTGGCCTCTGATATCTTTTGCTTTCTGGTTCCAAAGATTGGACCCAGAGTGTCACAATGTTTCTTCCCTGCTGAGCTGTACCGTCAGCCTGGCGTCTGGCTGGAACGTGCCACTGCAGATTAAGAGTCCCTTTCCACTGTAGCATAATCTAGATCTTGATGATTGTTACAGTTCCCTGTATTTAAAAACACGTGTAATTCATATAAAACTGCTATTTAGGAGCTGGAGCCAGAGCTGTGTGGTTGAGCACTTGCCTGGCATGTGCAAGGTCTGGGTTCAGTCCAACACCACAAAATAAATAAAGAAGTAAGTAAATAAAAAGAGAAATATTTTTTAAGTGCCTGTTTTTAATTGTGAAAATCAATGTCTGACTGTATTGACCTAAATTACTTTAATRACAGCAGCTGACTAGAAGTTACTATGGCTAGTTCTTCTTGTACTAGATTTATGWTCCTTGGTTGGCTTGAAGTTTCCAGAATATAGTACTTAAGCAGTGTGCTCTGTTTTTCACATGTCCTGATTTGAATATTGATTGCTAGTGAAAAATGTATCATTCTAAACCTCATATCTATGCTCTGTAAAAATATAAAGTAAAATAGACATAGTTRAGTTACCAAGGAACTACCAATTATTCAGTTAATATTTTCAGTTGGAACCCAAATCAGCCTCAGTGACATTTTTTGGTGTTGTTAATAAGAACAATAACAAACTAATCTTTATTATAGAAGAGGGCACTTTATATTTTCTGAGAACATCCATGTCTTAGTTATTTTTCTTGTGGCTGTTATAAAATACCCTGAGAAAGCCCTTAAGGGGAAAGGATTGTGTGGCTCACAGTTGGAGAGTCCTAGCCATAGGATGGAGAAGTCCTAGAGGCAGAAGCTTGGAGTGACTGGTTGTGGCACATCGTCATTCTGAAAGCAGAAAATGCCTGTGTTCAACTCACTTTCTCCCTCTTACACAGTCAGCCCAGGGAACTGCATCACTCACTGTGGGTAGGTTTTTCCACCTTA
>BDUI01000684.1:187610-201716 GCA_002335545.1 Apodemus speciosus | reverse complement strand
GGTTTAAGACGGAATAACATAGAGACAGCAATGTAGGGAAATGCAGCAGGATTATATTATTAAAAGTGGACAATGAAATACTTGAAGGAAGACTGTGCTGGTTAGTGAGTATGGACAGAAAGGGAAGATCTATGCCTAATGCAGAGAAAGTCAAGAGTGTAAGCTACACTGCCAAGTGTGCTGTCACTGGGGGAAGTTCTACTCCCTAGAGAGCATGTGTGAAATTTTGAAAGGAGCGGATTAGTGATTAAAGGTTCACTTCTCTGTTTATTAGTCTGTTTCTGGTGTGTGTGTGTGTGTGTGTGTGTGTGTGTGAACACTTGGGTATGGTACAGGGACAGATAAATGACTGAATCAGGTGGGCTTTTCAACAGAAAAGAATGTCTGAGTCCATGGGTAGTTTTAAGGCTTGTATACAGTCTTCCAAGGAAATAAGATGAGCCTGAAGAAATGGCTTGAAAGCATGGATGTTTTCAGACAGGGAAATGTTATGTAGTTAGACTGTCTTCATGTCCAGTGAGGGTAGAAGATAAAATGGACTTAGGAAGGAGAATGGAGTACTGGGCTTTGAAAGGCTGCCTTAGATACTTCCATGTCAAGGAATAGTGACATGTCCTTTCAGGTCTTCTTTAGAGAACAGATGTAAGTCACAAATGAACTGCTCATCAGGGACCTATATAAAGATCTTAGTTTGTGCTTTTTTCGTGAAAATAATATATACCAATAGGAAATTTAATAAAACAAGGAGTTCAGAGCGTTTATTTTGTTTCAATTCTGATTTTTTTTCTAATTTTTGAAAAGAATAATATGAACTATATATATACAGTTACCATCCTTTTCATTTATATCATGTATGGAAATGTGGCCTTAAAGTGTTTTCTTTAGAGAACAGATGTAAGTCACAAATGAACTGCTCATCAGGGACCTATATAAAGATCTTAGTTTGTGCTTTTTTTGTGAAAATAATATATACCAATAGGAAATTTAATAAAACAAGGAGTTCAGAGCATTTATTTTGTTTCAATTCTGATTTTTTTCTAATTTTTGAAAAGAATAATATGAACTATATACATACAATTACCATCCTTTTCATTTATATCATGTATGGAAATGTGGCCTTAAAGTGTTTTCTCCAACTTACATTCCTGGATCTCCAGATCTAAGAGGACCCAAGCAGAGACCATAAAACTAAAGAGGATCCAGAAGGAGCTGCAGGCCTTAGACGACATGGTGTCAGCTGACATTGGAATCCTCAGGAACAGAATCGACCAGGCCAGCCTAGAGTATTCCTACGCACGGTGAGTAGGATAAGAGGTCTCGGCAGTCGGGCTTAGGTCATCCTTTGCTAACTATGCCGGTGGGCTTTATGTATATTACCAGGAAAGTCTCAGGAGAATGCCATCAGTAATGTGCTAACTTACCTGTCCTATAGCATAACCTTGTGGAATTCCCGTTACAACGCTCCCTGAATTACTCACCTGCACTTCAGTGTTTCCTGATTAACCTTCAGCTCATTAACATTGGAGACCCTGAGTATTTCAGGATCTATGAAATTATATACCCAATTAACTTGCTGCAGAACTATATGATCCTAACATCTAGTCTTTGTTCTTTCTATTAAGCTTTTGACTCTTTGATATTGTTTTTATGGAACTGGAGCCAAATTCTGACTTTATTTTTTATCAAAGTAAAAAAGAAATGTTTTTATTTTGAAAAAGGTTTTGAATATAAGCTAGGAATGGTAGTACATGCGCATATTCCCAGCACTCAAGAGGCTGAGACAGGAGGATCAATGCAAGTTCAAGGCCAACCTGGGTACAGAGTGAGATTCTGTCAATGAGTACAAAGGATAGTTTCTTTGATGTCCTGTGAGAACGGTGAAGTTCAGTTTTTCCTTGTTTGGTTATACTTTGTACAACATGGGCTGCTATCATGTGATTCCTTGGCTTTCAACTGTTGGCATTTTTTTATAACAGAAAAAAAGCATTGTGGAATATTTTTAAAATGAATAAACACATGTAAAGAATTACATGGGCTTTGCAAACAGATAAAAGGGCAAAAAAATGGGCCAATTTCAGGGTTCTCAGTCCCTGTAACATCGCTTTAATCATTGCAGTTTGTCTTCTCCTCTTCACAAGGGAATGCTGTGCTAATGACTCGGCTTTGTATCTCCCCTGTCACACCAGAAATCAATCAGGATGCTTCGTTAGTCTCGGGGAACCACAGCCTCACAATGTTTATATAGCAGTTTAATAAAGCGGAAATGCTTGGTGATAGTTTTAATTCACTGTTTAGTGTTTAAAAGAGACCTGTGGTTGTCCCTGTGACTTGGGTAATTGTTGTTTGCTTATATGCTATAAGATACTATGTGTTGCTTTTATTAGTGGACAGTCTACAGTCTAAATTAATGCCATTCAGAGCTGATAACCAGAAGTTCCCAATTTCTGTTACTGTTCAGGAGATGACTAGAATTTCCTTGCAAGTAAACTCAGCCTTAACTTTGAGCACATTTTATTCTCTGTAACTGAGCTGGCAGGGGTCATTTTCACACCACTCTAGCATCTCATCATAGTCCTGGGTCAGCAGGAAAAGCACGTGTGTGTGTGTGTGTGTGTGTGTGTGTGTGTGTGTGTGTGTTTATAAATATAATCTGCTCAGTCAGTGTTTTACTTCTCTTCTGAGCAGTTCACAGAAAGATGTCATTTTTGCATTGGATATTAGGTAGGAAATGTCAGTTTTAGCTTTCAAAACCACAGAGAAGGTAAAACCACCAATTTTTATTGAAACTGCAGAGAATTCTTACACAGTGCTTCACAGCGTATATTTTTGTTTCATATATTTAATAATCTAAAGACATCGTTTGCATGATTCTATTATTGACATAATTGTATGAATGGATGCTGATGTGTGAGGCTCTTTTTCAAGGCTAAGCTCTGGAGGAAAATCGGAGAAGCCATAGACAGTCCTAACTAGAAGTAGGATTGTGTCTGGTTCATTCATAAGATTAATACAGAATCTTCTGTATTTGTATTTGTGGTTATTGAGGAATTATAAATACTTGTAAGTGCTTCCTATGGAAATGATTAGTTGCACGTGGATCTCTCATTTCCTTTTTACCGCCATTTGAGTAGACTGTTGTGCACACTGACACTTCACTCCCATGATCAGCTTTCTTACTTAGACTCCAGGCTGTGACTCTGCATTACTTCAGATTCCTAGGACCACTAACAAATTACCAGAAGCTATATGCCTTAAAACACCTGAAAGTTCTCAGCCTGCATTTCCAGACTGAAAACTAGAAACCCAAAATAAATGTGTAAGCAGGGCATGATTTCTGAGACACCCTATGGGTCCATTTCTTGCCTTTTCCAGCCTCTCATGGCAATCTCTGTTCCTGAACTTGTGGCCACAGCTATCTGTCTTGTGTCTTCATAGTCACATAATCACAGTAATCACGTTTCCTCTGGTCTCCACATTTCCCCTGCCCTCTCTCATCAAAGGTTCCATGTGATTGTAATTGGGATCCACTAGAATTTTAGAACACCTCCTCTTAAAGCCCTCAATCACCTCTGTTGTCCTAGAAACTAACTTCTAAAATTCCACAGATTCAAAATTAATATTTTGAGGGAGCTGCATTTTAGCTTACAGTCATTTTTGAATTTGCCTAGCAGCATCAAGATGCTCTCTGTCAATTTTCTCTATCTTCAACATATGCAATAAATTTTAAAAACTTGTTCAGTTTTATTCAGAGAAAACTAAGAATGCTAAGCTGACAGTATTGCACATTCTTGAGACRTAATACTCTGAACTAAGCACTGGGAMTAACAGGTGGTAAGTTATTCWGGTATCACACCATTCCTGTTTTCTTGGTATTTTACTTTTTATCAAGATGAGAGTGAAAACTTCCTTTGGTGATAGGATAGAAAAGTGTTTGAAGATAGAGGGAGAATATCTTTAAGATCCTGTTTTATTAACGAAGATTCCTCTGTTCTTAAAGAAATTCTGAGAAAGGATAAAAATCATATGTTAATCCATACAGACAGTTGAACTTTTCAGAAAAGTGAAAAGAGACCTGTAAACTAAAAGAGCATCAGTGGAACCCAGTGGTATAGAAAGGGTTAAAAATTGAATCTTTTTTTTAACTTCAAAGATACCAAGACCAAGAGACAGTTTCTAAAACCTTTAAATAACATTAAATCACTCTGTGTCCCCTTAAAATAACAAAACAGTTCTATAATTACATTTCCAGTTCATGTGCCTTACTGTCTAATGTATAATGATCTTATTATTCTCTTCCAGAGTACCCTTTCTACTCAGCTTCAGTACGAGTGACAAGACTCTTAGACTAATCATATAGTTTGTGAAACTAACCAATATTTTAAACAACAGTCACTCTGTAGGAGAATATATGTACTTGTTTTAGAACAAAATGACTTTAAATAAATAAACAAAATACAGAATTTTAAGTGATTTATCTGGGGTGAACCCTGATCAGTGGTAACCTAGGGACCTGCAACTGTTAATTTCAATTCAGTATTCACGAACCCAGTCTGTAAATCTCTACTGACTGGGAAGGCAGAGGTGAAGAGTTAGGGGTAGGAATAGACCTGGAGAGAAGAGAGTGTGGGGGAAAGGCTAAGGTATTCATAGATCTATACTGTTGGAGCTCTGCACTCAATGTGGAAACATTCATAAGCAGGTTATGTTACCAAGTGCAGAAGTAAAGAACCTAGATACCCAATAAAGTTCTTTTAGCATGAGAAGTTACTGAAAAGCAATATATTCATTCTTAGATTTATTAGGTGACAATAAAGTAGAAGACATATAATAAATGAGCACTCTGTAAAATTTAAAACTATAAATATCAGACCCCTCCATTTCCTATAACCATAGTTTTAGATAATGTCACTAAATGGCAATGATGGTTTTTATTTGGGTGCTCCAAAGGGAACACTCAGTTTGGGGACCCTGGGAGGGGTCTTGAACTGTTTGCACTGTTGGATCTCAGGCCATACAGCTCTGTGACTCTGCTGCTGCCATTGCCTTACACAGAGACCCAAGCTGGGCATCAGTAACTACCAGTTACTCCACTTGGTTGTGGTCTTTGCATGACCCACTTTCTCTGACCCCTTCTGCAGAAATTCAAGTACTTGACTCCAGATGTTGACCAAGTTGATATACCAAAGATTTATATCCATTCCAGGCCATTTCATTCACAGACCAACAACATTAAGAACTCCATTTCAACTGAGATAAACAGGGCCTTTCCATGCTCTCGTTCTGAGTGTGGAGAGACTGAGTGGGTTGAATGTGGTGGAGAGCCATAGCTGAGAGCCATTTTGGCTGTGAGCGTGAAGGAGAGCTCAGGTAGAAGTGGTGTGGCTCCTTAGCACTGAGAACAGCCTGTGAGCCTGGCGACTTGCCTGTAATACTGATCCTTGTATCCTGCTGAAAGTATTTTTCTCTCCCTTAGCTAGCCTGACTAGATAACTGCATCTAAAGACCAAAAAGGTAGATACAGAATGGACAACTGAGAACAGGTTTGAGCCTTCAGTTCTCTACAGTCAAAGCCTTTATAATTTTCAGTGTATTCTTTCAAGGTAGAGTCCCTTAAGTTAGGAGGTTTAGTTCTTTCTTATTTTCTGTAAATTWTACTTAAAGCTGCATGTTAGAATTAATGAAGTTAAAGACATCTTCAAACTGGTAAACTAACGGGGCCTTCATAAATATTAGTGATAATTAAATTGAACTAGTTAATAAATTGCAATTTCCTTTCTTTCAGGAGAGGAAGAAATCTCTTTATTCTTAGGAAAAGTAACATTATGTAGAAAGTGAAGACATGATAATCTTACTGTTTATAGCAATCTAATGCAACGGGTTGTGGGAGATTTCAGGGTGGCTTCTCCCTAGAGCTATGTTACTCCACAAGAGCCTGGCATTACCCATCTACAGAGCTTATACCAGTGCGAATACATAAAATGGAATTCCTTTTCTCTCCTCCCCTTCGCTCCCCTGCCCTCTCCTTCCTTCCCTCTTTCCTCTTCATGTATGTTAGGCTATAGTCTCAGCCTATAAAATGTCTTTTGTATGTAACAATAGTCTGTTGTTTGTTATATGAAATGAAAACAGCTTAGCCTAGAGATTTTCAAGGAGTACTTGTGGCGTTGGCAACATCTAGAGAGATTTTTCATCTCGAGATACTTTTTTAGTGTCATAGCTTATTGTCCAGTGGTACTAATAGTTAACACAGTGGTGCTCTTCAGTATTCTATAACCAACCGACAGCTCCTCATAAGAGAATTCTGTGACCCAAATTATCAGTGTGGACTTTGAGGCACCCTGCCTAAACTGACCCAGCCTTGTGGTTTCTATTCTTAGTATTTACTTCTTCCCTACTTGCTATCATTTAGTTGACCTGCTCTTTGAGTTCACTCCTTAGTAAATATTTCTCTCCTGGCCCATTAATTAAGAGACGTGAATTTCCTATTTTTTTCATCTCTTGGTTTGAATCATATGAATTTAACCAACATTGTATTTTGAGTCRCTTGTCTTATGCTAGCTCCTGAGAGCAGGTTCTGGGTTTTCGGTGGTGTCACACAGGTAACTTGAAGTTAGCCAGAGTGGCAGTATTTATACAGTATTGCCTGGCAAGTGCCACAGAACTGAGCTCTCTGCTTTGCTCTTCTCCCTAGAGCTAACCTGCCATCAAATGAACTCTCTTGGCCTGCTGTCACTCAAATCATTGGCAGTAAATTCAAATAAGGATGTTGTGGTAATAGTTTTCTAGCCTAGCTCACCTTAGGTCTTGTCTGCTCTTGTTGAAGTATCATTTCCGTAGATTCATTGAATTGCATTTGACATTTTGAGTTTGTTCTGACTCTGAGAAAGCGTCATCACTGAGAATGGCTGAACTGACGTTGTGTCCTTACAGGAAGCGCTTTGACAGAGCTGAAGCTGAGTACATTACAGCAAAGCTGGATCTACAGCGCAAAGCCGAGACCAAAGAGCAGCTCACCGAGCACCTCTGCACCATCATCCAGCAGAACGAGCTCCGAAAGGCCGAGAAGCTGGAGGAGCTGATGCAGCAGCTGGACGTGCAGGCTGACGAGGAGGCTTTGGAACTGGAGGTGCAGGTGGAGCAGTTGCTTCGAGAACAGGAGGCAGAGGCAACCAAACAAATGGTTCCTGTAGAGAGGCTGTGTCAGCCTGGTGGGGCGAGCGTGTCTTCAGAACTGCCTGAAGAGAACAAAGAGCCTCAAAAGCAAGCCAGTTCCCCAGAGACAGACACGCCGGGGAAATGTCGCAGTAGCACTCCCCGTAGACTAGACTGCCCAGATCCAGGAGCCAAGAGCTTGTCAGCTGCTGTGGCCACATGAGGGCCAGTGCTTTGTCSGTTAACATGTCTCCACGGTAAATTGTAGCCTGTCTCTGATAAAACTTCTTTAAACTTGTTTGTGTTTGAATCAGTGTTTAGTGTTAGTATGTTAGCATGTCAGATCCTTCCAAAGTCACAAGTTGTGACCATTTCATAGCTAGGGAGTGTTGACCCTCGGTGTTCCTTCGAGCCTTGTCAATGAGTTAGAATAAGTGACTCCCAGGGCAGGAGTGTGTGGGCCCTGGGTTTGACTTTCAACACTACACAAACAAGCACAGTGGTAGGAGAAAAACTACATGACTTCTCAACCCTTGGCCAAACTTAACTTTTGAGAGAACATTGAGACTGGGTGGCCTTCTATGCAGTCATTAAAAAGACAAAAATTCTTATATAAAGAGAGGAGAAGAGAAAAACAGGTTAAATTACCCATCTGGATGCTACTAGAGCGACTAGACACAACTTGGAAATCCCATCTTATGAAAGGAATAGACAACCTAAGCCAACATTTTTTTCCCTTTAATTTGCCAGTAAATGGTTTCTTGTGTACACCTGATTTTTGGTTAGATAATACACATTCATAAACTGTGTATATGTAAATATACTTTTATTGTATTCTGATTTCCTTAATCAGTGAATTGACAGTGAAATTTAGACAATGAAAGTGTTTCTAAAGTGACTGTGAAAATGGCAAGTCTTATTGATTATCCAACAATGATGTGTTCCCTCTCTAAAGCTCTGTAACATGGAGATTTGTCAGGTATTGATTCTGCTGTTGTAAAGCATTGAAATCGCGAAAGTACTCATTTTCTAGTTACTTTCATAGTTCCTTAATCACCTGTTTCTGAAAACTTGACTGGTGCATTGTGCTGGATTTGAATGTATGTAAATATTTTAGTTTTGCCACAAATATACAAATATTACCTTAAATTATGATTGATTTATTAGAAATTACAAAAAATGGAAAATACGTTTCATTCATTAAAAAAAGGAGCTGTTTTTAAAGGAGATAAAAACAGCTGTTTTCATAATACATTGTAGAAAAGTTAGGGACATCCTATTTTTTTAATTATTGTCTAAGACATCTGATAGTAAGGATGCTTTGTATTTTTCTATGACCTGAGCTACAAGTATAATTTTCCATTACTGACTTCTAAACACAAACATTTATTTCCATAGTGTTGTTTTTTATTTATGAATGAAACACAAGTTTAAAACTTCATTGCCCAATACAGTCTTATTTTTCTAAGGAATAAACAAGTCTGATATGTTTACAATATGGTCTTTCATTTACCTTAAAAATGGTTTTATACCATTTAATATGTGTTAAATAGCATGTATGTGGATGCACATAATCCTGGAGAATCACAGAATTCTCCTTTGTTAGTGTCTGCCTATCTCAACCCATAAAGTTCACTCGTCCATCTACTAACAATTTTGTTTTCTAACTCCCCCCACCCGTGCATGTGTGTGTGTGTGTGTGTGTGTGTGTGTGTGTGTGTGTGTGTGTGTGTGTGTGTGTTGATGCTTTCAAATGTGTGCTATTAAAGTTCCACTGAAGCCATTATTTTGACAAAGCCTTGTCTCACCAGCTTTCTTCGGGTGGTAACTGAATGCTCAGGTGATGATATAAGTGACAGAATTCTATTGCTACAGTTTTATGCAAAGGCAGCTGTAGCCCATGTGTGTGAGGCTGCAGAGCGAATGGGTGAGAACTGGAGGGTCCTGATATGAGGACCATATGCACTAACTTCCCCAGGATAGCCCTGGAACACATCCTTTAAAATACGACTCATCAGCTTCAGTCTATAAAGTCACAAGTACATATTTGTGAAGGAAACGACTCAAATTACCAATTGTCATCCTGCTCGTCCCCGTTAAAGGGTAGTGTGTATCAGGCAGTTGTAAGCTGCACTTACTGTAGAGCATAATCCTGGTTTGAATTTAAATTTAAAGAGTTCTTTAAAAACTCAATTCCCTACAACTGTTTTTGTTTGTTTGTTTGTCTGTTTTAAACGAGCTGTGTGTATGGGCTTCAGAGAAGCAGTTCCTTTAAGAATGGTTCTCATTGTATTGAAAATAACCTTTTTTTTTTTTCTCAAAAATTTTACCTCTGCATAATTTTGCTGAATTACAGTGCTTACAGGTGCTAAATCTGTTCTCAGAAGAGCACAGCAGATTTGCAAGTCAGGATAAAAATCTCTGATTGGGCTTCTGAGAGCAGACCTCGTTGCTGGCTCCGTATTTGACTTAGAGTTGGAAACTCAGCTCTAGAGCGGGCGCTCTTCCTCTTTGTTTGGAGTTAGCKGTGTAGTGCTCTGCAGGAGCTTAGCTAACTGTCCAGCCACGTCCTCTTTCATAGTATTGGCACAAAACTGACTCCAGTTATTCTGACCCAGGCCATTCCCAGTGACCTTTATAAATGATGTTTGGGGTTTTGTATTTCTAAGGAGCCAAGTCAGCATTTTAAAAAGCCCTGATAGATACAACTCAGTCTGCTAGACGCGACCTGAGGCCACTCTGGTCCAGGGTAATTATACCTCCTCTCAGCATAGATCTACCCCAGGCCTGACTCGTGCTGTTCTCTGGAGGGATGAAGTGGCGTGTGCTGGGCCCCAGGCTACCTTCCTCGTAATGTTAGCCTACTTTTGCGAGATCCTAATCCCAAGCAGCTGTCTTCAACATGCAGTGTCATCTTTGCAGTTGATCAAGCAGCTGCATGTAGCTACTCATACAGATGTGTATGATCTATGCCCATCTTCCCGAGCTTGTGTCTAATTAACAGAGTATGAGTAACATCTGTATACACTGATGCACCGTATCTTTAAGGAAAGCCAAGTAAGTGGCTAGAATATTGCATATGGATAATTCTAGTGATTTTACTTATTCCATCCAGTTGTTTGGGCATTGTGACTAAGAACTACTACATTATTTTACTTCACTTTTAGCACTAAAATAAAACAAAATATCCATGTTAAACAATGACTCAGATTGGAAGTTTTTTTAAGTCTCCCTACAAAGAAGTGGGGATGGGTAGGTGTCATGTATTTAAAGTTAGACAACCCACTAGGGTAGCCAGTACAAATCCTTATCAACTACTGGAAGGAATAAGGACAGTGTTATGATAAAAAAAAANCCCCCCCCCCCCGTGCTACCCATAGAAGACAGGAAGGCCCCCGGATCAAGTGACCAACTAAATTCCACCCTATGTTGGGGACAGGTCTGTCCAAGGTAAGAGGTGAGATACTCAGTAACTCTAAGGTGGAGAAAGAAATCTCCTACTGAAGGGAGCACTGGAAGCTGGAAGCTGACTAGAGTCTTCCCCCCACCGTACTCAGAGTCTTCCCACTTCAGAAGATAATAAACGTGTGGCTGCAACTCTTTTCTGTGGGCCTTGATGTCTTGGGGCACAGGGCAAAGCCATGTCCTAAACAGGTCAGAGCAAACAGTGGCTTCTCTGGGCTCAGACCCTTTTCAGGCAATGGGCTTTCATTCTTAAAATCAGTGTGTTAGGAAAAGAATGGAAGACAATGTAGGGAAATCCAAACTTTCCTTCTAAGGCTTCAGTGCCTTTGGGGGGCTTGGGAGAGTGTTGAGTGAGGGGAATGTCTGGACAGTCTTGCCATGTGGCTCTGGGTGGCCTAAAACTTGCTTTGTCGACCAGGCTAGCCATGAATTTGGTCTGCCTGCCTCACCCTTCCGATAACTGGGATTAGAAGCAAGAACCAGCATACTGGGATACTCTTCTGTACTTTTAATCTATGAAATAAGCTAGCAGTAGACGGATGAACAGGAAATACAAAATTTATCAACGTGTAGGAATACAGGAGACAGGTAGTATGACACCCAGGAAGACAGGTTGTTGGTGGTGGGATACCTTTACAGACAAGGGAAAGCAGTGTTTAGGCAGTTTTAGAAGGAGCATAACTAACTTTCAGGGAAACTAATAGGCTTGGAAGAGCAGACAATGGCTTGGAAAGAAGCTCTTCTGGATTCTACATGATGTTAGACTTTTATTCTTCCTGTAATATAAAGTTGGCAAGGAAATTCTAGAGAGGACATTACAGCCATTTGTGTTCCCTTTGAATGCAATTTGGTTGGGTAGATAAGGAAAAGGAAAAACAAAACAAAACAAAAAACCCTGTACTTGATGGAGGAGGTAAAGAGGCAGACTAGAAGCTTTGACTCTGAGGCAGCTTGTAAGGATCCAGAACTTGTCAAGACATCAATTTTCTGAGACCCTGCTCCCGAAGAAACTTTGAAATCATAAGGTCACTCCATCGTATCTGGAGAAGTACTTGATGCAGATAGACTTGCAGGTCCAACAAGCTCAAATTGCTGCTCCTAGTGAATTCAGGCTGCTTTTCCAGAATTGCATGGCATTCTGCATCTGCTGGGTTCTGATTCTTATGGCTGCTTGCTTGGTTTTGAGCCACGATCTTGCTGGGTATCCCAAGCTTTCCTCGAACCTAGGATTCTCCCGACTCCACCCCTATCAGGTCTGAACTTGGGTCTTCCCTAGCTTCAGCCTGATTGTTATCTGCCCAGGCTAGTATCTGAAACCACCAGTCCCTGTTACCCAATCCTTGGAAATACTGTTATCATACCTGCCATAATTGTGGGATTCCTCCAGCCCTGCTCTCTTTCAGCCACCTCTATATCTGAGGGCCATAGAGAATTTTAGACTTACCTCCCTTACCTCTCCAAGGTTACCTCAGCCCTTTTAGTCTGTATATACCAGGCAGTTTCTTTGGCCATAATACCTGGTATAAGGATCTCTACAGCTTGCCACCTTCTGGATCCCAACTAAGAAATGTACTAAGAACTAGTTGCCTTAATACTTTAAAAACCCACACTCCAAAACTTAGGAAGAGGAAGGGGTAAAAGCCCTGGAGCTCCCTGGAGACCACATGGCTTCTAACCCTCTGGCTTTGCCTTAAAATTGCCTCTTGTATTCCAGCCAGGGGAATTTTTATCTTACGTGGGCAGGGAAGAAAAAAAAATTGGCTCAAATGGATCAAATAGTCTTCCAAATCTTTTTTGTCTGAAGCCTGAAGCTGAGCTTTTTAAACTCCAAAGCCAAGAATTTGTCTCTTTTGTTCTCTGACTCTGCTGTGACAACACTCCCTTGAGGCACAGAATGACTCATGGTCTAACTGCCCAGATTTTTTTTGGGGGGGGGCGGGTAAAGGATAACAGGAAATCATGGGGAAAACATATTGGTTAATACATCAAAATATTAGCCTGCTATGCTGCGATTTCTCTTCTCTTTCCCATTCTCTGCTAAAAGGAGACAAATCTGCATTCCTTACTTACATTGTGTATTAGATAGGGTTCTTTGGAAGTGACCAATAGGAATCAGTTTAGTTCTATTTCCCCCTTCTGGGGGAACTGAGATGCAGGCACTAGGGGAAGAGATGGGAGAGACTGGAGTACCAGCCAGACTTCCAGTTAGAGAAAACACGATAGGAAATATCTTTAAAAGCTGGACTTTCTTTGGTCTCCATTCATTCCCCCAAAGGTTGACTATGTGTCCCTGCTTACTGCTGTTCCCTTCTTTCTGGGAAGAGTCTAAATCATGATCCTCTGGACTTGCTTGACACTGAAATCTCAGGCTATGGTATCTGAATTCCAAGGGAAAGTCTTCTGAATGAGCCTGCGTGGCCAGTGGACATCAGCAGAGCCTGGAAAGACAAAAATCTCACGTTCCAAAGTGTCTGTGAAGTATCTTCGGCCCTGGGAGGAACAGAGCGAGCTTGGGAAAGTGGAGACTAGGTAGACAACCTCTTGGCTGTCTCTTTCACCATTTTCTAGGTGGAAGTGATTCCACCTTACTAAACAAGCTTGGCGGACAATGCACACCTAGCCTGTAGGAGTTGCGCTTCCTACTTTCTAGTGATTTATGGGCATGTCTGGTTCAGTGGATTGTCAGCAAGTGGTGAACACGACTTTAGCTCCTCTTCCTCACAAAGGCAAACAGAGCCCTGCAGAATTAAAATGTAAAATAAGACAAAAGCATTGAGTTATGAGATGAAATCAATGGATGAGGACTGAAGGAAAGATTTCATTGAATTAGTGAGTTCAAGCAATCAGCAGCCTCTAGAAAGGCAAGAGGTGCCTGGCATTGCCACCACTTGACACATTGTTGGGGCAAAATGTCTAATGAAAGCTATCTTGTTAATTTTGGCTCACAGTTGGAGGGCACGATGCTGTGTGCATCATGGTGTGTGAAGTTGTGGCTGCAGGAGCTTAAGACAACTAGCTGGCATTGCCTTCCAAAGCTAGGAAGCAGAGAGCAAGGAGCAGAAGGCCAATGTTCACTCAGAGTCTGCTTTTGAATTGATCTGGGATCTTAGCCCTTGGGATGATGCAATCATGATAACTCCTCACTTGCAAGCTCATGGGCTTGTCTCCTTCCTAGCTGATTCTAGAGTCTGTCAGATTGATAATACTAGTCACACGCTTGGTGTTGACTATGTTCCCAGCAAAATCTCCACCTCTGTTGAAGATTTCACAGCCTGATGAAAACCAAAATGACCCCGGTTCTTTATTCCCTAAAATGACTATTTAGCTGTATCTGGCCTATGATTTTTTTTCTTTTATTTATCAGGTATAACATTTTAATTTTCTTTTTTTTAATTGGATATATTCTTTATTTACATTTCATTTCCCTTTTCCTGGTTCCCAGCCCCCCAAAGGTCCCATATGCCCTTTTCCCTCCCCCTGTTCCCCCAT
>BDUI01000684.1:140644-160351 GCA_002335545.1 Apodemus speciosus | reverse complement strand
TATTGCGACTGGACCAGGGAAAGAAAAGTAAACCTTTCAAACTATAAACCATTTTTTTGTGCCATAAAGGGTCTTTCAACTGAAAAAAAAGGTGGGGGAACCCAATTTTTAAAAAAATAATATACTGAAAGGTGTTGGACTGGATTTAATTCTTTCCATTCACAAATATTGGCCTCTGTTCAGTTTCCATTTAATTCAAACCAATTAAAAATGTGGCAAATCCTTGATCAATTTTTTTTAACCTTTAAACAGGGTCAATATTGAAGTTGTTGTCACATTTTAATGGGTTCAGGCTCAGTTTATTCAAGAGACAATCACGTTTGCTTTTAAAAGCCCTATAAAACCTAAGTGCTTTTAACCTTTTGGATGCATTAATAAAATGCTAATGACATCATGGCCAAGACCACATTTGGAGGTCTCCAAAACTCCAAATGACTGTTGTGGAAAGAAAACAGAATTTTAATCAAATGATCCGTTATTTTAATGGCCACTTACAAAACAGGAGATTTATTGAGAAGCATAAAGTTTGTTTGCATGAGTGAGGGCAACGCTTTAAGAATTACCTTCCTCTGGTTTTTCCCTCCCAGTGTTTTTTGTAACATAATACTACTAAATATTTGTGAATTGTGACTCAAATCTACAGTCTTATTTCTCACCGAATATAAAAGGAAGGCTAGGGAGAGAGAAAAAAACTGGTGCCAATTTGTCTGCCCAGACTCTGATTTTTGGATGGAGATTCTTTTTTTTTTTTCCAGAGAAGGATTTGGTGGGAATGTTTCTCCCTTCAGGGTGAGATATCTGATATCCATCCTGAGACCAGTCATAAGGCCATACTTTCAAGCAAAACTGTGCAAGTGGGGGCAGGGGGTGGGGGGAATGTTAAGTCTTTGGGTAAAATTCTCATGTAATTTACAGCAGATCTCTACCAGTTTCCGCTGAGCAATTAAGGCTCCCTTTACCATTTCTGATTGCAAAACACTTTGGCCTTTTTTTAAAAAAGTTATTCCTGATAACTTGAGAACCTTCAAAAAACTGCCCCCTCCCCCAATTCTTCTTCCTTCCCTTTGAACCTCTGTCCCCCCCTTTTCTCCCTCTCCTGGCTAGAAGTGCTATCCAGTGACCCCTGGTGCTGATTAAAGTTTCTCGTGTGACCCCTGAATGCATTTTATTACATGGCTGCTCATAAAACCTGCTTAAACTACTGGCTTATCCAAACTCCTGCCCCTCCTATGGAAAGCCCACAGTCAGTCTAACCTCAGACAGGAAAAATACAAACAAGCAAACCAAAGAAGGGCAGAGAAGTCTGAAAAAGTCTCTGTGGCGATGGCGATGCCAGAGAGCTCCCAAGCACATGGGAGGAATGACATTGTGGGCTGAAGGCAAACTCTTGTAAAGTGTTAAAGAGACAGTCAGCTGAGGTGGAAACAGGAAGAATAAGAGGAAGTGAGACTCTTTGCTCCAAGTTTTCACAAAAGGAAGGTACGATATTGAAATAGGTTACATACTGCTGTGATTTGGATCTAGAATGTCTCCCAAAGGCTTGATGCTTAATGAAGACTTCATCCTCAGGGTAGTACTACTGGGAGGTGGGTTCTGTTGGGAGGTCTTTAGGTCATTGGAGTTTTGCTTTTGAAGGTGATTGTTAGGTCCTCAGTCCCATACTCCCTGACAATTATTTAAAAACGAGCTCTTGCTGTGTGTGCATGCTGCATGTGTGTACACAGGTGCAGGCTGCAGTGTGCAGAGGTCAGAGGACTGATTTTTGGAGTTGATTCTAATTTCCCACTCTTTCAGGGGCTCCAGGGGTTGAACCCAGGCCTCCAGACTGTAGAACAAGCATCTTCACCCATGGAGTCGCTCACTGACTCTCACTGCCATTTTTGCTTCCTGACCATCAGGTGAATTGTTTTGCTCTATCTTTGTTTCCTGTGTCCCCAATGGCCCAAGGTGATGGGGCTAACTGATGATGGCTGAAATTTACAAAGCTATGAAACCAAAGAACCTTTACCTTTGACCTCCTTGGGTGTTTTGCTACAGTGGTAGACAGCTGACTAAAACACAAGGTGAAAGTAAGGGATAACTAGCTTTCATTAACACAAGCTAACATTCCTCTTTAAACAAGATGCTCCCAAGATAAACCCCAGGAAAACATTAACTTAGCTTCCAGGAACAACGAGAAGTTACCAGAAACACACACACAGAGACACACACAGACACACACACACACACACACACACACACACACACACAGGAAAATGCCAGTTTATTTACATGACTCAGAAGATCAAGTCAATGTACAGTTTCCTTGGTTTTGCTGTTTATTTTCTGGACCGCTATTTGCTGAAGGAGACATAAGTACATTTTGTTCACAGTACATTGTGGATGGACTTTCTGAGGCAGCATAAGGGATGGTAACACAGAGGAAACCAAAGAAGTCAGTGTTTGAAAGGAAAAGGAGGCTACTGGTGACCAAAAGGTACTCAGTCCTGGGTTTCCTTGGGGAATGAGACTGAGTGTGTGTTAAATGTGTGCGTGTTAAATCTACTGTAACACTTGGGGGGGGGTTAATTTTAACTCTCAAAGTATAAAAATAACTCAACAGGTAGGCTTTGATCCCTGAGCTAGAGTATAATAATAATATAGATTGAATATTGTCTGAGTGATGCTCAACTCTTGGGTTTTGATAGTCAGGTACGGTCTGATGCCTAACAGAACACGGGAAAATATCTGGGGCGCTGACTTATCCTCTGGAATGCATCTGGCCAGCCCCAGCTCAGGTCCACAGACATGAGGAATCGCCTTCAACATCTTCACCTGAGCAGGCCCCTATTTCCATGGCTGTAAAGCGAGAGCAACTCATCTTTGCCCAGGCCTTTGGGGTTCTCATCTCCACAATAACAGAGTCCTGGAGAGTCCAGCAAGTTTTCTCACCACCATAGTTCACAGCCTTGATCGTTTTTTATGTGCTGGAGTTTTTATGTAGCACTGGGGCTTTGACAGCTTTTTGCTGTTGATGACATATCTACTAAGCTAGGGAGATCATTTTTATATACTAGAAATCTGAATAAAGTAATTCAAGTGTATCAAATGAACCATGGCATTAGATTACTCTTAGAATAATTAACCTTAAGTTTGTTTCTGAAACTTTTTAAAGGTGATAGATGAATTGAACAATTAGACTAGAAAATGTGTGTGGATTTTTTTCTTTCATTTTTTTCACTACACAGTGACAACCATTCTCTCAAAGACACTGTTGGGGGAAGCTGTTGCCTTTGCATTCCCAAAATGAGCTGTCAAGTTGGGTTTCATTCACTTCAATCTTAGTAACTGAATTCATTCAGAATCTCTTCAATACAGGATGAAATCTGATAACCAATGATATTCGATAGCTATTTTAATGGCTATATTCAATGGCTATCTTGTGTATAGTTATTCATTATAGGCAAGGGCATATTTTCCAATGGAGGTGCAGGAAAATCCATGAAATAGTTGGAGTCTGAAGAAGACACATCTCTTTAGCATCAGGACTTTTACAGTGTTTTGCCTTTTGATGGAGTATCTAACGAGCTAGGGAGTTTATCGATGTAAACAGGTCATTTCTTACTTTAACCACATGGAACACACAGTTATCCCCTTTTTATAGATCAGGAGAATAGGGCTTAAAGAAGTTAAATATGAMCTCACATTTACACATTCACAGGACTTTAAAGTGGTAAAGTGGAGAATTTCATCCTGGATAAACTGATCAAAGGAAGTACTTTCAGTCTAAGATACCCCTTAGTCAACATGTCTTACTCAGTCTTGCAAAATCCCAGTGAGAACACTCAGAGAAAAACAAAAATAGCAGGCAATAAACAAATACAAACTTGGTTRCTGTCTTGTATTTTTGGACATTGAGTCTAGGCTGATTGTTAAGCTATGGCATGAGATAATTTCTTCCATAAAGAGTTTCTGGATATGTTAGCTAGTTAGCTTTATATTAACAACAACAACCACAAAAACTTAATGAAGGAAAGATTTATTTAGTCTCTTGTTTGAGACCATGGTCACTTGGTCGTGTTACTTTGGCTCTGTGCCAACACAGCATATCACGGGAGAAAAATCCCTGCTCACCTTACAGAGTTCAAAAATCAGAGAGAGGGAAGGCTGGTGGTGGTTCCAGTACCTTCTTCACAGTCATGTTTCCAAGTGCTCCCCCTTATCACAATAATGCTATGGGCTAGGAAACAGTCTCTTAACACAATGACCCTGGGGGACCATTCAAAAATCACAGATGTTACCAGCTGCTTCTTTCTCTATGCAATGCATTTACTTCTATCTTTTTAAAAAAATGTTTTGTATTTTTTATTTTTAAGTTTGAATGTTTATAGATTATATAGACACATTTAACTAATAACATATCTTCTTAAAGTGATACATTTTGTAAGTTTGAACTTACTTTTTTAATCTACACCAATATTTATACATTTTCGTGAAGTAACGTACGCATTCTGACTTGATGCACATACATTACACACACACACACACACACACACACACACACACACACACACATGTTTATATGAGAGTAGAGATACCCGTTCCCTTAAAATTTTAATATTTCTTTGTGGTAAAGAAAACTGAAATCCTTTCCTCCAGCCTTTTGAAGTACACAATACCCTGCCATTATTTAGARTCACGTTAGCATGCTGTGAAAGAGCAGAGACTGTGTCTGCTGTTTCAACTTCAGAGTCCTTGATTGACTTTTCCTGTCTTTGAATCCACCTATTCTTGCTAGCACCTAAAACCATACCCGGCTCTCAGCTTCCCTGAGATTATTTTCGAAAGACACCCTTCTCGCAAGTGAGATCAAGCAGTCCTTGTGGCTGGCTCATTTCACCTAGCATCATCTCACCTTCATCTGTGATGTCACAAGTAAGAAATCTTTCTTTCCTTTTCTTCCTTTCCTTCCTTTTCATAACCCAGTAACATTCCACTGCATGAAAACACACTACTTTTTAACTCACTCATTGGCTGAAGTACACATCTTGGTTGTTTTCAGTTCTTGGCTGTTGTGAGTGGTACTATAATAAACATCAAAGTATAGCTATCTCTTTAACATATTGGTTTAATTTCCTTTGGATAAATTCCCAGGAGTCGATGGCTGGTTCATATGGCAGTTTAAGTTTTAATTCTTGAAGACTCTCTATTATGGTTTTCTGTAATGACTACACACAGTTTACATCCTCACCAACAGTATGCAGAAATTCTCTCTCCTTCTCAGCCAGCACTTGCCATCTTTTGTCCTTTTTATAACAGCCATTCAAACTTTCAAGGCAGCATCTCACTTGCAGATCTGGGCTGCGTTTCCCTGATGACTAGTGATGTTGCACGTGTTTTGCATTTGTCTATCGGCCTTCGTGCRTCTTCTTCAGAAGTATCTATTTAGGTCCATTACCCGTTGCTTAAAAGTATAATACTATTTTTTTTGTTATTGGATTTATTGTGTTTCTATGTATTCTGAATATTAACCTTTTGTCTGATGCATGTTTGAAACATTTTCTTCACTCCCATAGAAGATTTTAGCTTACTGTAATTTCCCGCGTATACATCTTTGGTTTTGCTTCTTGTGTTTTGAGGGTCTTATCTAAAATAATAAATCCCTATACAGTCCAGAGTTCTCAAGCATCCCCACCTTCTCTCTGCTAGTAGTTTCACAGGTTCAGGTCTTAAATTGTTTTTGGCCAGCTTTTGAAATCGGGGAAAGATAGATCTAAATCTTTCTAGTCTTCTTTTGCACCATTCAATGAAGACTATACTTTTCTAATTCATGTTTGTAGCAACTTACGAACAGATGGATTCAAATACGTTATAGCTTTCTTCTGTCCAGCAATCCATCTTTCTATGCCAGTACTGTTCTAGAGGTTTGTAGTATATAACTCAGAAAGCTTAATATTTCCTGCTTTGTTCAAGATTGGCTGTGTAGAAATTTATGATTCCATATGAATTTTAAGACCTTTTTTTTCTAGCTCTGTGAAGGATTGATAGGCATTGCACATCACCCGCATAGCATGGATAACTGAACAGTATTGTTCCTTCTTATCTATTAACACATTTTCTTATTCATAGGTATATTTAGTTCTGTTTATCAAAGTTTTATAGTTTTCACCATAATACTTTGGGGGGGTGCCTTTGGTTAATTTATTTCAAATGTTTTTTTTTTAAATAAACAGAATTGCTTTCTTTATTTTTCAGGAAAGTTATTATTGACGTAGAGCAATGATACTTATATTCTTTTAATTTACTTTTAATTTCAAATCCTACGATTTTGCCAAATTCATTTATTAGGCCTAACCTTTTTTTTTTGTTGGAGTCATTGGGTGCTTCTATCTATAAGATCACAACAGTTATGCACAGTGCCCACCTGACCTCTCCTTTGTCAACATACCACATATTTCTTTCTCTTGTTTGATTGCTCTGGATAGAACTTCTAGTGTTATGCTGAATGAAAGTGCTGAGAGTAGTGATAATTTGTTCTACATCTTAGGATATTCTGAGCTCTTTCCTGTCATGTATGTTAGATATGGAATATATTTGTTTCTTTAATTAAACTTGAGCCCGGTCTGTAGGCAGACTCTAAACTAGGAATAAATGCCTGGCCCACTGGATGTCCTGGGATTCTATTTGCAGCAAGGAAACAGAGACAGTTCATGGACTAAAATCCAGAATTACATTTTATGCATTTTATTAAATAATAACTAGATGAACTCATATTACAGAGTGAGAGTTGTTAAAATGCAAACTAACACAATAAATACATTATTAATATTGTCTGGAAAAATAGTAAGCAGACAGCCATATGGAGGAAGATATTTATGATAAGTAAGATTTAGAAACATTAGATATGTCCAAAATAAGGAAAATCAATAAGTAAATAATGACTTTTACACTCTGCAAAAATGTTCCTATGATTACTAAAGTAAGGTGGGTTGAATATTCTTGGTCCAAAAACCTAAAATCTAACATAATGCTTAAAATTTTTTCAGAATTTGAAAAAAAAACTTTAAATTTTAGATTTTGAATTTTCAGGTTGGGGATGCTTGATTAGTATAAAATCTTTCCAGATATTCCATGATTAAAACATCTTCCAAATTGGAAAAAAAAATGGCTAATCCCAAGTATTTCCAATCAAAGACATTCAACTTATTTTTTCCCAACATTGTTATTGATTCTCTTGGGATTGCATCCCAATCACACATATTTCCCAGTCTTTCTATGTCTGCTCCCCTACTCTTGTAAACAGCCCCCCAAAAAGTAAAATAAGAATAAAAATAAACGAGTCCACTTTGTGTCGTCTATACACTCACTGGAACGGGGAGCTCTCAGTGGCCTGCCCCTTAACCAGAACTGAGTTCTTGCCCTCACCTCAGCATCCTGTCACACTGTTAAAGCATGCTCAGTGGCTTCCTGAGACATTCAACATTTAACAAAACGTCAAGTGAATAAATGTTAACAATGTCTTTACAGTATTAAGTCAGATGAAAGATATACTCAGAGAAACAAACCTAAATTCAGGTAAAGTGATGCATAGAGGCCTTCAAAGTTGCTTTGACATGGACGCTGGATTTGAGTTTTGTAAAAATTTTATTTATGCATTTTTTGACAATTTCATGAGTACTGTACTAATATTATTCCCACTCCTCTCTCCACTTTCCAAGGGCCCTTGCCCCATTCCCTTTCAAATTCATGGTCTCTTTTTAATTAATTGTGTACATTATAATTTTATATATCTGTGTTGTGTTTATAAACACAATATATATCTGTTGTATATATATATATATATTATACATACAAATATAAACTGTAGTATTATATGTATATATACATAAATGACTCCATCTACTGCTGCTTGTATGTATGTTTCTAGAGCTGACGACTTGGTTTTGAATAACCAATGAGGAAGCTCATTCCTGGAGCTCACTGAACCTCCCTCTCTCAGTAGTCTTGAATTGCCTTAGCTCTTCATCTAGGGTTGGGGCCTTATGAGATTTCCCACATCCCCATTGGCATGTCAACTGTTGTCATCATTCAGGTCTTGTTTAGTTACCTATATTGTTGAGATTTTATGTCAGATGAAGTTTTAGATATTAAAAAAATCAGTGAAGTTTAGGTAACATACATTTCTGCAATCTGAGGGAGAAGGGTCAGAACTTGAGGCTAGCCTTGGCTACATAGTGAGACTCTGTCTCCAACAGCAAAAAAAAAAAAAAAAAAAAAAAAAACCACCAACAATCACCATCAGTATCACGTATATGAAGAAGCCACCGTGAGCATTGCACTATATAACAAAGGACTAATTTTCTTTTAACATAAAGCAACAATGCTCAGTTTTGCCATTTTTTCCTCAGCGCATTGCTGGGAGTCCCAGTCAAAACTATGAAATGAAAAACACCACCAAAAAATCAATCCAATTAGAATGGAATAAGCAAGGTTCTCTGTTTGTAGGTGACAGGATTTGATATGGTGAGAATCCTAAACAATATACAAAAATAAAGCCAATAGAGCTGACAAATTCGGCCAAGTGTTAAGACATGCAATAAGCATGCAGAAATCAGATGACCTTCAACACATTAACATGAGCAATCCAAGTAGGATACCAAAACAGTAGTTCCACCTAGTACTAGTTACACAATAAAGACTAAGGCACATAGGGGGTTAACTAAGGAGGTGAAGGAGACAATAGAGACATCCATGCTCATGGGTTGGAAGGTTCAGTATCCTCAGGACCAACAACACTACCCAAATGATCTACAGTTTTAACAAAATTTTATCAGATTCCTAACATTACTCTTTGCAGAAATGGATTTAAATGTATATCTGTAGTCAAAATACCGAACTTTGAAATGGGCATAAAGTCAGATATAATCAAATAGAACAGAGGTCAGAAATAACACCTTACACATGGGGTTTTTCAAACGAATTAGCAGGATCATTCAAAAAGCAAAGCAAACCAACCAACCAAACAAACAAAAAACCCAACCAACCAACCAACCTTCTCAGCACACAGTGCCAGGATAACCGGATATCCACATACAAAATAATTGGACCCTTACCTAACTCCATATGGTAAAATTAACTCAAACTGGTTCTATAACCTAAATCTAAAATGTAAAACAGACTTTTAGAAGAAACCACAGGACAAGGACTTCCCTATGTTGAATTCATTACACTGTGCCCGAGACACAGGCAACAACAATGAAGGTAGACAATTGAACTTCATGAAATTTTATGTATCCAAAAAGACTATTGACAGGAAAGAGGAAAACTACAAATATGATCATATGTGCAACAGTCTTCAGTGAACTTCTAAAACTCAACAACAAAACAGACAGCTCAGTTTAAAACTGAGAAAAAAGCTTTGTGGGGATGCATGTGTGGGGACATACACACACACACACACACACACACACACACACACACACACACATGTGTCCAGTAAGCACATAAAAAGATGCACAAGCTACAAACTACGAAGAACACCACCTCACTCACCAGAGTGGCTAATATACTGTACAGCACAACAAATAAAATAGCAAATGTTAGAGGGATGTGGAGAAACCGGAAACCTGGTGCACTACTCATAAAAAAAAAAAAAAAAAAAACGAAAAACCAAAAATACTCATAAAAAAAAAAAAAAAAGGAAAATGGCATAGCACTAAGGAAAACAATATGGTACTTAAAAAGAACAAATAAAAATAGAATTACCACATGATCCAAGAATTCTCTTTCCGGGGTATGTCCCCAAAGAATTAAGGTTAGCACTGTGCCAAGTGTGGTAGTACACGCTTGTAATTATAGCATTTGAGGGGGTAAGCAAGGAGGCTTTCCAGTGCTAGCTCGTCTTGAACATCATAGCAAGAACGTGTCTATAAATAAATACAGGGTATGTCGTCCAAGAATTAAGATCAGGGTCTTGCCAGGTATGGTATCACATGCCTGTAATCCTAGCACTTGGGAGGCTGAGGAGGAGAGTCTCAAATTCTAGTTCAGCTTGGAGAAGATAGTGAGAACTTGTCTATGAACAAACGAACAAATAAACAAAGTCTCAAATAAATTTTAGAAACCAAAACAAGAGGCTTGACAATATTTTTATAGCCACACTCATGGAAACATTCAGTATAGACAAAAATGTGGACACAACCCAAGTGTTATCAGTACATTCATGAATGAGCAAAATATGGCACCACATGCTGTTAAACAGACACAGAAAAACTTTTCAGACTTAAAAAGAAAACACAAAATCCTGACATGAATGTCAAGGACATTTTGCTAAGTAAAATAAGTCAGACATACAAATGGTATAGAGTTTCTCCTACTGGAGACATTTATGGTCATTAAAATCACAAGAATGAAATCGTATTGGATAGAATCTGAGGGAGAAGAAGAATGAGGAGGTATAGTGCAATGGATACAGACAGTTAGTTACAAGACCAAGGGTGCAGGAGCCTGCAGAAATGCTTGCCCAGGCTGCATTCACTGGCACATTTCATTAGCTTGCAATCCCAGCACTTACCACTTGGGAGGGAGAGGCAGGGGACCAGAAGTTTAAAGGTCAACCTCAGTTACTTAGGGAGGTTGAGACCAGCCTGGGCTAGAGACTACCTCAGTGACAATGACAACATACATTTATTATGAGGGAGGGTAGAGATGGTTATACAGGAACATAAATAAAATTGGTGCCGCCAAGTTCTTAAATATCTATGAGCACATTTTATATTTTTCATAAGAATTAAAAATGTTTTCTCCGTTTTTTAAGGCTATCAGGTTCTGCTCAGGTATGGAGGCACACGCTGTAATCCCTGCAATCATTCTGGAGGCTAAGACCTTGGACATATAAATATTCATGTAGTATGGCAAAATCAGTACCCAAGCAGGGAATATACACATTTACAGTCTTATTTCAAAGCAGGAGAGAAAGTTCTTAACAGGGTGATCCTGGCCTACCTTAATATGTTAAATCATAGAGATCCAAAGAAACCTAAAATAGCAGAAGAAAGGAGACAATAAAAATTAGAGTAGTAATCTACAAGATAGAAGCTAGATTGATATAACCAAAGGCCGATTCACCGAGAGGATGCGTAGAACTAATAAAACCCCTACAGACAAACTAATACGCAACACAAATTACCAATAACAAAAAAGAGTGACTTCTGGCAAGAGGGTTGCCTACAAGTTCCTGTAGAATGGAAATAGAAAAGAATAAACACTATGATGTCACTCCACAAGCGGAAGACGATTGCCACAAAGAGTGGGAATGGAACGGAAACTCTGAAACACAGTGGAGAGTTAAGAAAGGAGCGTAACACACGCAAGGGTATCAACTGCGCGAGTATCAACTGCCCCATCGTCGCGCCAGTCCACACCAGACATCCAGTGACAGGGAACAAAGCCCAAACCAAACAAATGGGATTCTATCACATTAGAAGCTTCTATAAAAAATTAAACAGCAGAATAAAGACAATGGAAGCATTGCGCCTATGGTGGCTGGATGGGGACATGCCACCATTGATCTATAATCTAAGGGCCCACCTTCTACTCGCCTACTGCTAGGAACTCATCAGAAGACAGGTCAGTGTCTGCTGAAGAGCAAGCTGTTCACTCACGACCCCTGTCTTAGATAGGGTTTTACTGCTGTGAACAGACACCATGGCCAAGCCAAGTCTTATAAAAGACAACATTTAATTGGGGCTGGTTTACAGGTTCGAGGTTCAGTCCATTATCATCAAGGTGGGAGCAGAGCAGCATCCAGGTAGGCATGACGCAGGCAGAGCTGAGAGTTCTACATTTTTATCTGAAGGCTGCTAGCAGAATACCGGCTTCTAGGCAGCTAGGATGAGAGTATTAAAGTCCACACCCACAGTGACACGCCTACTCCAATACACCTCTTAATAGTGCCACTCCCTGGGCCAGGCATATACAATCCATCACAAGCCCTTTATTATTTCCCATGTCAGTCATTATTTTATATGATTAAATAAGCCTTTGCTCAGCATTGGTTTTTAATATGTCTGGTGTCTTTTCTTAGATTCCTGATCATTATAATGTTTGCACTACTTCTTTACCAAAAGAATATTTTCTGAAAGAATTTAAACATAATTTTTCTTTCAAAAAAATTCTATCTTTGGAGGGTTTTTAAAACCCCATCAGCCCTTTTAGCTTTGAGGTTAGACCTTTATTTAAACTCCATGAAAACCTGTAATTTTCTTTTTGTCTCCTCATCTTCCTTTGCACCCTTCTTCTAAGCTGTTCCGCCATTCACTTAAATGGCACCTGCTTTATCTTTCATGTTCCATGTGTATGTATTTGTGTATGTGGGTGCATTATGTATGTGTGTGCATAAGTGTATGTGTGTGTGAATGTGTGAGAGTGTGTGCATGTTTTGCAATGCCCTGTTGGTGATTTCCATGTGTGAGATATAGTGCTGAGATTGGGGATATTACCTTTACTTGATTATAGACCATTGGTTTGAATCTCAGTGGTAATAATATGACTCATCTATTCATTTACTGAACTGTCTAYATTGGAAATTACAGTTCTAGACATGATAAGTACTTTGGAACTGCATTTTTATCCCTTGTGAATTGTCATGTGTCTCTAGCAGCATTGTAAAGTGTTCTGTTTTATTCTCATGAGTGTATTATTGTTTGTTACCATGAGTTAACAGTATAGGTGTTGGAATAAGTGAGTGAGTAGAGATACTTGGGATAGGGGAGGAGAAGAGATAACACTAGGCCTTTATTTCTGAGGAAGCAGGTGGAATTCTTCCATTCTCTGAAATCCGGGACCTTTTCTGATTCCAGGGCTAGTGAGAACCCAGACTGCTTTGCTCCTTCTTTGGTGCTGAAGACTAGGAAAGCAGGTATCTACAGTAGTGCTAATACTGATTTTATTCCGAGGATCTATGGTGTTTTAGAACAGGGAATTTTCCTTCACCTTGAAGATCTTCTGATCTCAGGCTCCCCCAGACCGCACAGAACACATCTCTACACAGCTTCTCCTCTGGGTGCCATGCAGTTGAACATCATACACATGAGTGTGCATCTGTGAGTTTAAGTAAAGCCTCAAGCACCAGTGTGTATCAGTGAGTTTTGGTAAACCTCACATGAGTATGCATCAGTGAATGTCTTAATTAGGGTTTCTATCCATTGCTGTGAAGAGACACCATGACCAAGACAACTCTTTTTTTTTTATTTTCTATATTCTTTGTTTACATTCCGAATGATTTCCTCTTTCCCAGTCCCCCCCTCACCATATGTCCCATAAGTCCTCTTCCCTCTGCCCAATCCCCAATCACCCCCGCCCTGCCATTTCTTTGTTCTAGTACTCCCCTACCATACTGGATCATGCCAAGACAACTCTTATAGGAACAACATTTAATTGGGGCTGGCTTACAGATTCAGAAGTTTAGTCCATTATCATCAAGGCTGGAGCATGGCAGCATCCAGGCAGGCATGGTGCGGGAGGAGCTGAGAGTTCTACATCTTTATCTGCAGGCCTCTAGGAGAAGACTGGCTTCCAGGCAGCTAGGATGAGGGTCTTAAAGCCCACGCCCACAGTGACACACTTACTCCTACAAGGCAACACCTACTCCAACAAGGCCATACCTCCTAATAGTGCCACTGCCTGAACTAAACATATTAAAATCACCAGTGTGATCTTTGGTAAACCTCACACATGAGTGTGTATCAGCAAGCTTTGGTGAACTTCACTCTTGAGAGTGCATTGGGGAGCTTTGGTCAAACAGAAGAGAGCTAAATTAAAAGGAAAGAAGACAGCTATATTTATGTTAACATTTTTTTCTGGAAAATTCCAGTATATTTTGAAGAAATTCTAACTGGGAGAGTCCAGCAGAAGAGTGGCTAGGCTTGAGAAGAAGCAGGTTACTCCATCCAAATGTTGCCACTTTTTTCTACTTAAAAAAAAATCTTAATTCCACACCTATAAGAAATGCATTTCCACTTGAGAATACTGATGACTTTCCAAATTATGTTTGACAGTACTGAATGAACCAAATCAAATATGTCTGAAGGAGGAATGTATCTACAAGCAGCTTAGGTTTAGAATGTAGAGTGGATGGTAGTTTGGATGATGAATGGCCATCTCTGACTTAGACTGTATCACGGTAGCGACCCTCATCTTTTTCACTGAACGAGTTCCATGGAGATGCAAATATGACCTCTACTTAATTTTGTGAAATTTGAAATCCCAAGTATTTCACACACTATACACAGGACATGTAATGTATATTTTATGAAGTGAAGAAACACTACCTTTGGTGCCACCATCAGAGAGTAATGAGTCAATTGGTCTTTGTAAATATATAGAGTTTGTCAGTATAGGAAGCTGATGATGTAGCCACTGGAATTGAATGGATCAGGATGGGAGAGGAGGTGGGCGGCTGGGAAGGAGCTGGAGAGAATAGATGGAGGAGATCCACGATTACCATGTATTATGTGAGAAAAAAGTCTATTTTCAATATTGAGCAAAGTATAAAGGACAAGGCATGGTGTCTTCCAAAGTATAAACTCTTAAAATTGATTTCAGCAGAAGTAAGTAAAATGTGCATTTGTTTGCTTTCTCAGAGACTACAATGCTTTCAAAATCCCAGCTGTGCAATTTTTCTATGACGAATGACTGCTCAGACTGTGGATCTTGCTTAATGCGAAAGCAGAAAGCTTTGTCCCAAGCATGTAGATGTGAATATTTCATTAATTCAAAGCACTGCCCTAAGATGAATTAGAAACAATGTTTTTCACCCCCCCCTTATTTTCAATGCTTCTCTAAGAGAGAGTCTTGCAGAGAAGGGAAAGCAATGAATTCATTGTCCTGTTCTTTACAAACTCAGTCTGAATATTACAACACTGAAGAAATAATCGCCTACAATGAGAACTAAAATATGATTTCAAAGTCTGAGCAACAAGGACCCAAATCAGGTTTTGAATTGCAAACCTACTTAGTAGTTAATTGGACTCTGATGTATTCTTCACCCTACTGCTGTCTGACCCGGGTTCTTAATTACAACCTGCTTCTAGTTTTCCAAGATGACATCAAGATGTGTGGGATTAAAGCAGACAGTGCCAGGGTACACTGCATAACAATTGTGGCAAACACTGTGTTTCCTCAAGAGTAGGAGAGAGAATAATTTCCTGGGTCAAAATATTAATGTCTGGATTTTCTAGGCCACTGTTTTTATTATTCTGAAAATAACAATAACTCCTTATTTTATCAAGTCATGGACCCATTATTGAACTAAAACTATTTTACTCCATAATTAAAAATTTTATTAGTTTAAATGTTTAATTTGAAAAATGGGTTCCAAGACAGATTATTATGAACTATCTTGAGTATTAATGGGATTTCTTCTGAAGGATAGTCATATGAGAATATAGTAACCCTACACATTTATTTATAAGCTACATGCTTTCAAAAAAAGAATTTGAAGTATGCCACTCAGAAGGAGTGAGCAAGAGTCGATCAACTGTTTTTTTTTTTTTCCTGAAAATTCAAGGCTCTAATAAGCATGCCCACAGAATGCCAAACATGACTCTTTTGCCCAGGACTGTCACAGCGCTCCACTTCCAACGGATCTGACACCCAAAGAGCTCTTAGCTGATCTGTCATCTCAGGTTTAACCTGACACTAGTGATGTCATAACCATGGAATATAACTTTTTAAAAATATCACAGCTAAGTTTTCGGTTGCATAAGTTGTCCTTAAGAAAGGCACTCCACAGGGTCTGCCTTAGACCATTCTCCCGTAAGGGCACACAGTGCAGGGAATTTATGTTAAGAGACTCAGTCCGCTGTCTCATACTGTGCTAGCCTCATAAATCGGAAGTAACAATTTCTTTTATTTAAAATATTTTTTCATTCAGTATAGTTTGGTTGTGTTCCCATCTCCCCTAACTAATAATTTCTTTATTCTGTAATTTAGCAACAAGGCTTGGAGAGTTTCAATACCTTCCCTGGCAATGACAGAGGAGCCTCCCCCACAACTTTCTGACTCGGAAGCATGTGCTCTTCAGTTACATCTGGAATGCTTGGAACTCAGGTTAAGTTTCTTTTTTGTCCTGCATTAAAGATCTGCTCTGGACATCTTTCAGAAGCATCATAAAATAAAAGATAATGAAAACAGTTGATTCGTCCCTTAAGACACATCTTAGTAGCAAGGGGCTCACTATTGAAATACCTATCATGGAAGTATTGAAAGTCCTTTCTTCCACCATCCCTCCTCCTAGACGACAGCAACTCCAAGTCGCTCTATGTGCTCACACCTCGGCCCTCTACAAACCTCGACAAAAACCTGCTGTCTGGAAGATGAGAAATTTGCATGTGATATAAATGCACACTCAAACATTTTGAGGCTACTTGAATATCCTTTCTTCTGAGAAGAAAGGCAGCCGTGTCTTTAGTGTGTAGCAGGTGATAACTCTTACAAAAAGAAAGGAGCCCCAGCAGAAAAGTGAAAGAATCCTCTATTTCACATTCTGCTCAGGTCTGACCCTAGTCATAGTATTTGGGGGGAAAAGAAACGGCAATTTTGAGAAACTACTTCCCCTTGGAGTCTAGATTCTTGAAATGGGTATGAAGTTTATAGCCCTCTTCTTGATATCTGCCTGAAGATAGTCATGTTATTTTTGCCCTATGCTAGTGTACACCGTTTGTTTGTTTTAAAAAAAATTTTAAAGATCAAGCTTTGGTATCAAGGTCACTTCTGAATACTTTCATTTTGATAATATGATGAATGAAAAATATGCTTTGAAGCTTTCTTCTTATTCTTATATATTTATCCTTTGAGGTAACATGAAGTTTGAAGTATAAATTAAGACTATGACTAATGCTGATGCTGGACAGATAGTGTACAGAAGGAAGGAAAATTACTCCATGAATTATTATTCTCCAACATTGATTTCCCTGCACTCTGCAAATGACGAGAGAATATACCACAGCCTGTAAGGGTTAAAGAAGCAAATTCCTGCCCATAGTTGGTAAAATAGGGAGTTCCAATTTTAAACAAGATTCCTAAAGAATTACCCCACTCTTCAGGAAACAGTGTCGAAGGCTGTCACAATGAGACAATCAAGGGACTTGGCAGCCATCTTGTGCACTGAAAGACGAAGTGTCTGGCTCTGAGCCAAGCAAAGCCAAAGTGATCAATATTACATTCTGAAAGCACCAATGGGCCCTTTGTCCCAGAGCTAGCACTTCTGGGAGATGTGCCAGAAGATTCACGTGTGCATATGTGCACACACGGAGAGTAACATGATGATTCAGGAAATTCAGTCATATGGGAAGATCAAAAGCACAGCAGGATATTCCTGCAACTCTGGCATTGGTCAGCAATACTTCAATGTCCACATCCAAATATGAAGGCGCTTTAAAGAGTCTACAGATGGGAGAGAAACAGAGACTTGAAAAAAAGTTCAATTTATTTCTCTCCTGTTGTCTTTCCACCTACCATGAGCACTCCTAGTGGACTGTCAATCACTCCCTTGTTCCACTTTGAAGTATGTATGACTCTCTCACTGAATCCTACAGAGTGGATGCCAGCCTGCCCCGGGCTCACCTCTTCAAGCATTTTGCCCTCCTGCACTCAAGCGCTTGGAACACAGACTTGGGGTGAAGGGAATATGATCCCAGATCCAAGTCCAGTCGGCTGCTAGGACATGTCATGCGTCTGGCACGAAGCTAGCATGCATTCCCAATTTAAAATCAAGTAAGTGACCTCAGCTTTCTTGGGAAAGGAGAAAGACATGTGCCTGGTGAGAAAACAGTAGAAAGATAGTGTTCCCCTGTGCAAAATTTATTTATCTGAAGATCAAGGTCAAATTTGGGACCAAATACATGTTTAATTCATGAATAGCATTAACAGAAGGGTCTAATCAGGCATTCTTTCTACTCTTGTCTTTAAGTATAAATTTTAAGGATTCATGGAGCCAAAGAGGAAATGAATATTCAATTTAGAACATTTTTATACATTTAATATCTACTTCTCATGATGTTTGCAATTTTGACAATCTTTGTTATGAATAGCTTCTCATCGCATTTCTGAGAGGGAAATCATTGTAATTACAACCTTATGTTATAGTGGAGCAGAAGAGAGTGACTTGGATTAGGTCATGTGGCAAGGCAATGTCCAAGACAGGATCCCTCTATGTATATCTGAGTATATAGTTGTGTGTGTGTATGTGTGTAGATAGATAGATAGATAGATAGATAGATAGATAGATAGATAGATAGATAGATAGACAGACAGAGAGATGGAAAATCACTGCCAGTTGTGAATTCCAGTGTGCAAGGCAGAAACAGGACTCAGGATGCCCAGACAAAGCATGGAGCTTACACGGAGGGATTCTTGGTCTGTGCTATTGCCAAGAAAAAAACTTGGGTAGTAATAGCTTGCTTGAATAAAAATTTTTGGAAGATATGTACCAATTATCACTAGTCTTGTAAGTGTGGGGAATATGACACAGAGAGAGGACAAGTTGCTCTGTCATATGGTGGGAGTCAGTTCAGTATTTAAATGACTACACAATCGACTCTTTGCCAGGTTGCTATAAATGACCCAGGTCCCAGTGTCCTTGTGTCAACTACATGTCTATGTGATGAAATGATAGTTTATATTCTAGCATCCTCCTGAATAGTAGGGATTGTACATTAAATACACTGAGAGGTGAAATGTCAAAAAGCTCTGAATGTCTGTGTTCTGTACAACAACTGAGACATTTTCTCTGATCTTACTCAAACTGTTGTTTCTCTATCAAACAACCTGATGATGATGATGATGATGATGATGATGATGATGATGATGATAATAATAATAATAATAATAATAATAACAAACCATATTTCAACACAACATAGAAGAGGGCAACATGAAAAGTCAGATGAAGGAAGGAGCTGCAAATATATTTTCCTTTTTTAAATTGTTTTTCCTTTGTATTTTTGAAACAGGGTCTCACCTCTGGCTGTCCTGGAACTCACCATGTAGGCTGGCTGGCCTTGAACTCACACAGATCCACCTGTTTCCATTTTCCAAGTGCAGGGATTAAAGGCTTGTGCCAGATACAAGGATATTTTTCGGAATCTCCTTTTATAGGTTATTTTTTAAAAAGGCACAAAACCCTGCATTTTGTGTACAAACTTTGAAATATTTAGGAAAAATTCTATTCTGAAGTATAAAAATTAATGTTGATATCATAAAGTTTGGGATAACTTCATTATGAACCGAAAAGGCCAATGGAGAGAGACTAGCACTGGGTACGGAGGGACATGTCCTGGTAGCCGAGGACGGATATGTGCCCCATGGCCACATCGGAACAAGGAACTTTCCCTAGTTGTTCTACAGAGAGGAATTAAACATCATTATACCTTATTGTTTACATTTCTATTTTTTAAAACAGAATTGATTATGAATTACTTTAGCATATACAAGACAGTACGCTGTCACTAGCTGTGGTTCCCAAGCTTAGCTTTGCTGTAATTCTCTATAAGAATGATGTCAGATAAAAGCAATATACAGCAAAGCAGTAGCCAACATCAAACTAAATGGAGAGAAACTTGAAGCAATCCCACTAAAATCAGGGACTAGACAAGGCTGCCCCCTCTCTCCATATCTTTTCAATATAGTACTTGAGGTTCTAGCTAGAGCAATTCAACAACATAAGTA
>BDUI01000684.1:85099-103420 GCA_002335545.1 Apodemus speciosus | reverse complement strand
GTTCCTGATGACTGGTCATGCTGACCCTGCAATGCTTCAGGAGGCACTAGCAATCTTTATCCCCACTGCTTCAGCCACCATTATGAGCTTCTGAATGTTATGTAGATCATACGGTACACAATAAGGGCCCAAAGTATCATGACTGTTAAACTAAGACCTGATTTAGCAAGTTCCCAGGGGCCTAGCACGAAGCATGCTCCCTGGGTTGTCATGCTTCCAGTGTAGCACTGACTGACGGCTCCGCTGAGATTTCTGTGGGGCTTATTAAGGTTTTGTACAGACATAATACTATGCTAACTACACATATGACTACACATACATTTACCCTTCTGTTCTTCAACTTCGATTTCCTAATGAGTTGCATAATATAAACATTCTGCCCTCCATCTGATGGGTCCTGTTTTCTTACACCCCCCCCTCTGAAATCTAATAAACCTCGAATATGCAAAGACTGCCATTTCTATATCTCGAAGTGTCTAAGACTTCTTCATTTATTTCTTGTTTTGTTTTGCCAAGCCATTAACAATCAAATCTCCTTAGCGTCTTCAAGCAGAGGATCTGCATTGCTCACAGCTGTGACACATGTGGAGAAAACCAGTCGCTGTGGGTGAGGCATTTGGACATTTGGACGACAGTTCATTGCAATGCTGATGTTCTCCCCCCTACCCCTCCCCACCCCCGCCCCGTGGTCTAGGGAAGTGTCGTCTTGCCACTTCCTCTTTTCTGGACTGAGGCAGATTATGCCCCAAACAGTCTCAGTGAATATGAGGTGAAGATTAGATGGATTTTTCTGAGAATAAATAGCAGTCTTATTGCCTGAGAAACATGTGTGTGTGTGCGTGCATGTGTGTGTGTGTGTGTGTGTGTGTGTGTGTTTAAAAATAGTTTTCATTTTATGATCCCTGCAGTCTGTACTAGGGTGAATAGCTAACTCCAAGTTACCAGTTTCTTTCAAAAGCCAGAGTCCTTTCTTATCTAGAAATACTTTCTTCAAGGCCTTGTTTCCATAATCTATGCGCTATTTATATGTTGTAATGCTGATAATTGCTATCCATGTGCAGAAAAGAAACAGAAATATCAGATCATGTGATTATTTCTCTAACATATTCATATTCCTTCCTCTACAAACTGGATTCACTAGCACCAGAATGACCCAAGGGACACATTTAGAACTCCATCACATCCCGTGAATGAGACTCGCCAACATACGCAGGTTTTAAATAACACAGATGAATTTTTTTGTGGCACCAAACTTGAAAGTGCTACCTTAGGTCATTTTGATCCACAGCAATTGTCATCAAGTAACAGAATAATATGCTTCTTTGTGACAATGGAGGAATATTTTGTTCCAGGGTCACTTAAACTATAAGTGCCAATCTTATGTCTTTAGCCAGGTACATGCAGTTTTAAAGACAAGGAGGGGAGACAGATGTTCTATACCTTGGAGTACCTGTCGTGGTGCTTTTCCTGGTGCAGGTTGCTTTAATGCAGCTGTTGAACAAATGAGTATCTGAAAAAACCAACAAGAAATAAAAAGCATGTGTACAGTATTTCTAGATACACAGCACGATTCTCAAAAGACACGAAATACACTATGGAGAAATACATAACCCCTGGGTATATGCTTCAGTGACTGCTGCCTTGGCTCTTAGTGTCAAAGACACATGCTCTGAAAAAGTGGCGCCCTGTCACACAGAGAGTTGCATTTGCTGTTTTAAGTCTAAGTAATCCTCAGAGGAAAGTGTGCTGCCTTTGGGAACATGCCATCCATCCTCTTCTCCCTTCTTTTAAAATTAAGTATTTCTTTACTTTCCGATAGTTGATGAAGCATGGATTTCACAATGCTTTAACATTTAGTTTGCTTTGGTAAACCAAGTTTTAAAGTATCCCCCTCTGCGTGCATATTTATGAGAAGGCTGTGTATAAGATTTCACTATAACTTTCCCAAATGTAGCTTGTTTAATGGCAACTGAACTTACTCCATTAGTGACATACTTGGACCTGGCACATATTAGGGCTAGATCTTCAATGTCACTTTTAAAGAATGCTCCAAAGTTCTTGTCCCACATGGGTGTTCTATTAATACCAAGGCATGCTTTCTAATGGAGTATATGTCACAGTAGATTGGTCTCCAAACGGCCTATTTGTTGGCCTATCTTAACTGATGGAATCTTGGACTAATTAGAAAGAACAACTCTTAGAAAAGCAGAGCGAGTTTGACTTTAGTAAGCTCAAAGGAAAAGGACATGGAAAGCGGACCCTTGTACCAATAAGACCAGCCAAAACCAGGGGCAGCGGCCTTCCTGGATCCATGTCTGCCACAGATTTTTACTACAGAGTTATAGGCCTCTAATCCCATCTGAGATCCTGTGGTGACACAAACTTTGCTCTGGTGGTCCATGACATCACTGGAACCCCACTTGCTGGAATTCCAGCTTCATAATTCACAGCTCGTTCTTGTTTATTTTCCATTTAATTATTTGTGAGCACACTGGCTGCTTACCCAGGGGAGCTATGTGGTTATGCTTCTGCAAATCCCCTTGTTACATAATCAAGTACATCAGAAGTCATTCACCAAGCGTCACGGCATTCCAGGTCTCAGGTATAGCTCATTCTGGTCTTGTTTATGACTGTCCTCAAGGTATCTTGGCTGACTCACCTTTCCAATGAATCTTCCTATTTGGGGTGTGTAGTTATTCAAGTCAGCTCCTGGCTTAAAGACAGTTTTATGAGTAGCAAATATGTTCCCCTAGACAAATTATGTGATACTAACCTCTGCAATACAAACTGAGAAAGATTCTATTCCTGTTAATCCAAGGAGGTATCATTGCTATAATGAGACAGCAAAGAGGGCTTCTGGATAAGCAAAGAGACTGGACATTTCTCCATATTTCATTGTGTTTGTCCCTAAGAAATGATTCTACTGAACTAGCACCCTTGGATTTCTCAATGGGATAAGAGCACTAAAGGAAAGAAACTGAGATTTATTGAGCACCCATCATGGAGCAGAGAGTATGCTGGGTGCTTTATACTAATTAAGTTGCTTAAATGTCCATAGCAATGCTGAATGGTAGATAGTGCCGTCCCTAATTTATAGATCCAGTTCTACTTCTTCTATTTTTGTAGCTAAAAGATGAGGGAGAAACCTAAGAAGGAAGATTGTATAAAATGTACCCCAGGGGTCAAAACTAGTTCTGACTCTGAAAATAACTGGCTTCAAGGCATTGAGCTCTAGAGAAGAAGCCAAGGTGAACTAGAGACACTTGACTTTGATGAAGGACCTTGCTAACAGCATGACTTTGACTCTTTTTGGGCCTATGAGACTGGAGTGACAGAAACATCTTATTGACAAATCTATTGGAAGCTAAACAAGATGCCCATGGACCTATCTATCACAGATGGATGTAACCAACCGCTTGATTTGCATCAGGTCTAATGTGGAATTGTAGAACACTTTGAAGGAAAAAATTATATTCAAAGTTTATGGTTATGTATTTTGAGGTAAAAATAGGGTTTTGAAAATTGTGGACTGATTTTTTTTTTTTGAGAGAGATTCTTACAGTGACCTCTAACTTGACTGTTTAGATATGGAAATTCATGTGTCCAAATGTGACATTCTAAGTAGTGGTTTGTTTCCAAGGAAACCTAACATGATTAGTGAATATACGGTCTTGTATGCTGTAATTGAACTGTGGTCTTGGTTGGGGGCAGCCAGAGTGTCACATCCTAGAAGGACGTGATTTGGTGACTCCACAGTGAGAAAGAAATGGGTGAATGTTTCCTCTTCTTTGGTGTAGGGCCCAAGCTAGGAAAAAACTTAGAATTTAATGAGGTTGATCTCTAGATTGTCTTATTCAACAGTCTGTCTTTCCTATCTCCTGTGCACTCTCATAGTATCCTTAGAACCTCCACAGAACTGCCACAATGCATGGTCTCTTAAAGCATGCAATAGACTTTAGGGCCTCAGTCTTCCTACTGATTCCTTTAGAGTTCTCTGTGAAGAATTAAACACAGAAGAGTAACTAAGTGACAAATAATATATCAAACAATCATCATTTAGACAAACACTCAGTAAACCATGAGCATCCCAGGCTTATAACATTTGCTTATACAACAAAGTAGGAGGACTGGAATCCACTCAGAAATAAATGTAGACTCCCAGTCCAGTATTTCTGTCTTTCACACGATTTTACACTGTTGGCAAGTATGCACTGAGTACCAGACATTCCGTTCCTTATCCGAGGTGTTAGGGCTATGACAAAAAACAGAAAAACTGTTTTGTCTCATAAACTTGACATTTTCCTGGGAAGGAAAGCAGTCAATAGTAAATGAACAAATACCTAGATAAATAATTTAGTTATGACTATAGGTGAGTTCTATAAAAAATGACACAGACTTATTTGAACAAAAATATGAATGAAAACAATTAACCATTAGAAAGAACAGGAGAAAGGTTCTGAAGTGGGACCAAACTTGAGAATCCAGAGCGCAGAGGAAGGACAAGGTGGCCAGAAGACAGGATGTGATGGGAACATTAGAGAAGACAAGGTGAGAAGGTTGTGATAGCAAGGTGTCAGAGACACCTGAGGGAATGTGGTCTGTTTCCTAAGTATGGTGGCAATGGGAAGCCATTGGTCAGGTTGTGGGATTTTACAGTGTGATTTTGATCTTTAAAAGAACAACTGGACCATTCTATGAGAATAGATGTTAGAGAAGGAACAAAACAACAACAACAAAGGTGAAGGAGAAGGTGACTGCATCTTGAAGCAACCGTGAGGATGGTGTTTTGGGAAATCGTCTGGGAAGCCAGGCTATGCAAGCTGCGGTGGCTCAAAAGCTGAGGGGAGCTGGCTAAGATTCATTGGCTGGAGGAGAACTAAAGGGCGGTACTAGGGATGCTGTGCAGCCTGGTCTGGAGGACCATTTTCTTAGCCCCGTCTTTCCAACATAGCTCTACCTGGATGCTCTCTTCAGCTTGCAGGTTTCCTGTGAGCAGGTGAAAGAGGAGAAAGCAACTGTATGCAGTAGAGTGTGAAATGGGAACAATTCCTTCCTGGAGTTCATTATTTGAATGATTAATAAATTCTGGCAAAAGCAACATCTTTGAAGTTTATTAAAACATTAGCAGATAACCTTGCTAAATATTATAATTCTGATACGTGAAGACTTTTATAACGGAAATTTCCCAAGAAGTTACTTGTTTCCTCATTCTGAGCCCCTCCTCTTTAAGGGGTATGTGTTAGTGGAACAGAAGGTCATAAATCAGCCAAATCGTTTCTCCCAAAAACAAAACTGCAATCATACTTCAGAGGGGGTGAAACCAGAAAAAGTCTGCCTGCCAGTAGTCATTCTGATTGCAAATATTTATTGTTATAAGCACCACATGAAGCACTTTGGACAACAGTGAAGAAATATCTGACACATCCTCTTGCCCGGGGAACACACTTAGTACAATCCCGTAAGTAGCCTGACTTTAGTCTGTCCAATCCCAATATCGCTGATGCTCTATGCCACTCATCTTTTCCCTGCCACTTAATGGTATCTCGAGACTTCCACCAGACCAGTGGTTCTCAACCTGTAAGTTGTGAACCCTATGGGGAATCACATATCGATTATCCTGCATATCAAATAAAATTTTTGTTATGATTAATAACAGTAAAGAAATTATAGCTATGAAGTAGCTACAAAATAATTTTATGGTCAGGGATCACTGCAGCATGAGGAACTGTGTTAAAGGGTCACTGCATTTGGAAGGTTGAAAACTACAGAGCTAGACACAGCTCAGAGCTTCCACACCATCTCCATCTTCCTCTTGTCTTCATTCCAAATGCCGGTGTAAGCATCTATTTTTTTTCCAGGGAAGGCATGCTGTCTCACAGAAGGCTTGCTCAAATTTTTCTATAGTACATTATATGAATCTGATATAATTCTAAACCATGTCAATTTTAAATCTATAAGAAGCCATCAATTTGGAATCACCAGAAGAAACTGTAGCTTTTTGCAGAATATTTTCTACCCCAGATTTCTTAAGCACTCAGCTTCTTGGAGTATCTCAAAAAAAAGAAGCAAGACTATCTCAGTCTCTCTTCTTTCTCAGTGTTCTGAGTCTCCCACATGCTCCCTGACCTTTAAAATGTATTCACTGCTCAGCACAGGAAATTTAATCTACATTTTGCCTAAGGCTGAAAGATCAGCTTTTTCATCAGGTCTTGCTTATTTGAGGTTCATGTCTTCAAACTCTGAGCCTTCCCAGATGTCTTCATTAATGAAAAACCAAAAGGGGAAATTGGGTCAGGATAGCTAGTTTACACCTATGTGGCTGGACCAATCAACCAGGTTCATTTCCAGATACAGGAGGAAGAGGATGATGTGACATGGGTCAAGCCTGCAGCCTGCACTTGGGATGTACTGTCAAAGGGTGACTTCAGCCTGTATCAGCAGCTGACTAGAGCCAGCAGGTTGACTGGAAGCTAGGCTAACCCTTCTGCAAGACAGACTCAAAGGATATGAGCTATGGAGGAAAGGTCCTTGAGCCAGTCTTGTTAGTTTGAAAAGCGATCATTTTGATAGATAGAGACTAAAGAGCTGTCATTTGGAGTCAGGACATTTAAATTTCAGTTCCACTTTCATTTCTGCCTAAGTGTGCCACGGCTGGCCTCTGCATATTAAGAAAATGAAAAATGTTAGTGCTTGATTGAGTTTGTTTAAGCCAAAAGGTCTATGTATGGCTTGAGGTCTGATGGAAATTTCCCTATAAATAACAAACCCTTATAGGCCCGGAGGGCAACTCTTTGATATCTACCAGAGAATCCGAAGGAAGGCTTTTGGGAGGAGGTGATATTTGATTGGTACTTGGAGTGTAGTACCATATTTTTTTTTCTTTTGACAAGGCCAGACATTGTGAGTTAAGACTAATATAAACACCAAACAAGCCGATTCCATTGGTGAGGTACCTGCTCAATCCTGTAAGAACTTCCAGGACTGAACGGAGTCTCGTGCATCCCCTTGGAAGCAGTTGGCAGTGTGCTGTTTTCTGCCAAACTAAAAACGTAGAGACTTTGCCTACTAGGATTCCACTCTGGCGCTTCTCACTGCTGTGCAGCTCACAGTGAGGCTGGGGAGATGACTTAGCAGTTAGGAGTGCAGGGCACTCTTGCAGGGGATTCGAATTCCAGTTCCTAGCACCTGTAAGGGTCAGCCTAGCACTGCCTGGAACTCCAGCCTCAGAAGGCTCTGATGATTCTGGCCACCATACATATTTACACACACACACATATACAGACACACACACACACAGAGACACACACACAGACACACAAAATTTAAAAATAATTTTTTTAAAAGATTGGGAAAAATCATGAATAAATATTGGCATGTTTTAAGTTAAAAACGCAAAAAACATTATCACAACCTATTTCTTCTGTTCTGCTTTGTTTTTGTTTGTTTTGTGGGTTTTTTTTTTTTTTTTGGTATAATTTCGTGAATGGTAGCTTGGGGGGGGAAAAACTTTTGCCCGAGGGACCAAGAACCCAAGAAAGCAAAAATTGTCAGCTCTGTTTTATAGCTTCCCCCTTCTTTCAAAGGAGCTGTGGGGGCTTGAGGAGGAGAGGGAGCGGGAAGGAAGAAGGAACCATGAGGAAAAAGATTTCTCCTGTGGTTTCAGCAAGGTCAAAAGTCTGAGAGTCCTACAGTGCCTTGGGGAGTGGGCTAGGGAAGATGGCTGGCTAAGGCTGTCCACTTCTGACACTTATGTTGCATTCTAGCCTTTTGGGGTTGGGGGAGCGGTTTGATGAGGTCAGGGAGAGAGGTGGCAGGGACGGATGACATTTAACATAGTTACAAGACAAACAGGCCCTAGCAGCTTGTACAGTGGATTACTTGAGAGACGTTCCAGAACAAGCTGTCACCTCTTAATTGGCTGCATGTGTATCTTCCCACCTCCAGAGTTCTTTGGCTAATCTACAATGGACACTTCTCACTCATGTGCGCACTTCCTAGTTTTCTTAAATCTCATTATCAGCCTACACAAAATCGCATGGAAACACACCAACGAAAGACTAATCGGAAGTGTAAACATCCCAGATAAATACAGTAAACTGAAGTGAAAAAGCTGGAATGGTTTCCAAGAACAAATACAGAGCCTTTGGACTGTTGTTTATTTTGAGTAAAAGAGCCAGCGCTTATTGAATTCCTCTGAAATCATTATGCTTTGCGTCTTTGCTTAGGTAGAGTAGCGAAATATCAATTGGACATCATCCTACCTCATTTCAAATACATTTGAGGATTTTTTTTTTTGCTAATAATTGCTTTCTTCCAGTGTCAAAATATTAAATATAAAGCAGAGTTTCTATGAAAAGAGCTTAATAAGAGGTTGTCTTGACCATTCGATTTCTTTTTTTCTTAATAAGTCAGAATATTATAAGTGAAAAACAATATAAACATTCAACAGGAAAATTTCAGGACCTCACAGGCAACAGCTGTTTTTCGAACAATAAAAACACGTTGGCCTCAGGCCTTCGTAGCCTTTGAATGTGTGTTTTGTGAACGAGTCTATTGATGTTACTAGTTGGAACTGTAGGACTTTTGTTATACAAGCCCCCTTCTCTGCTCTCTCCTGACAGTATCTTTGGATACTTAGGGGTTACCCAGGACTTTTTGGAAATTCTCTCCCATCTTTCCTATCTTACACCAACAATGACAAGTTCTTCTCTGAGACACAGATGCAGAATGTGTGCCTGGAATGGCATCTTTTTTTTTCTGTCTTGTTTGTTCTGAAGGACTTTCTGAGCCTCCTTTCCTTTCCCCTAAAAGGAAGACTAAAATACTCCCAGACCCCAATATGACGTGTTCATGAACACTGAATGGGATGATGTATTGAAGGGGGTGAGTACCATGCCTGTTGTGTCCTGGTCAAYTCAAAGTTATTTTATAGTAAGTGCTCGGAGCTCACTTTACTGAGCAGACACTGTGGAGTCCTTTATCACTCAGCCATAAAAACTATGTGGATATTTCCTTGAAATATTTGTAAACATCTGGAAACAATTTAGTGTGCAGACGCTTTAGGTAACTAAAGGGACTCATTCTCAGAATGAATATATAGTCTCAGAAGACTTGGAGGTCAAAGAGCAAGTGACCAAATACTTCTCCTCAATCCCAAAACCTTTATGGTGAGAGAATAGGAGAAGGAAAAGGAGAAAGGAGGGGACTTGGGGGAAACATTTTGCATGAAGTTAAGCCACAAGAACAGTTTGATGGGAGCATGCTGCTCTCCTGTAAATAGAAGCTCAGATGTGCAGGCAGTTCACCCATTCACTGGCGTGACCTCTGAATTCATTGTTACACGCCCCAACAGTTGTTATCATTATTATTCTTTTTTATTAACCTAGAGATTGTTGAAGGTAAAATAAATCCTAGACCTCGGATGGACTTTGAACCCACAAAGTAAAATAAGAGAGGAATTTATAGAAACATCGAAGCACTCAAAGCAGACACGAGTTAGGAAAGAGTGATTTACAGAATGTGAATATTCTTTTCTGAACCCGGGCTGCACTGTGATGAAAATTAAACTCTCATTCTTCACCTCCAGTTTTCTTTTCTTTTTTAAAAAATTCCCTTTGAAAAAAAATGTAATTGGATGCTTTATACTTGCTTCTAAAGAAAGCTTTAAGTCAGATATTTCCAATACTTTCCGACTTCTAACTTTCCTTAAAAATTAATTTTATCTGGAGAGATAGCTCAGAGGTTAAGAGCACTGACTGCTCTTCCAAAGGTCCTGAGTTCAAATCCCAGCAACCGCATTGTACATACATATAATAATAAATAAATCTTTAAAAAAATTAATTTTAGATTCATGCTTAAATGTACCCAGAATTTAGAAATCTATGTAGCTATGTAGCAGTAAAATTTTGTTTTATGAAACTGTGAAAATTTGCTTCTCATAGAACAAATCGCTTTGCAGCACTAAAATAACAGTGAGTTTATTTTAAAAATAAAATAAGCATATTTAACTTATGAAAAATAACTGCTATTTGTACTTATTTTCCCAATTTTATTGTGACTCTTGAAAGTCGCCATTGTCCTGAGATGTGCATGCTGGAAATCACTGATGGAGATGTCTTTTGGTTGCTATATTTTACTATACAGTAGCTAATTTCATTTCTACAATGATGGCTGTTCTTTACTTTTTTCTATTACCTAAAAAAATCTATTATTTTAAAATTGGATTGATCTAGGCAGACTCTCTGTGTTGTTTTGCATAGTTCTTAGAATATGGTCAAGAAATGAATCAACAAGTGAATATTATGCCTGGCTTTCGAAGGCTGTATGGCCTGAGGTTATGTAATACAAATTATAGGAATAGTTTGCTCGATCAACAAGGCTTTGAGATATGCAGCATGTTGGGGAAGGAAACTCAGGGACTGGAGAGTGTTTATATTATTATAAAAAGATGTGAATAGAAACAGTGTAGGTTTCTGAAACAGATTTGTATTTAAATCATGTTTGTGACCATATGTCTATATCAGAAAACACATGGCCTCTTAAAGGAAACACTTTCAGCACATGGTTCCAAGGTCTGGATAGTTATCACCTTGAAAAATCATTTTCAGCTACATATGGTAGCACATGCCAATAATTCCTGGGCTTGGGAGGTGAGGTAAAGGGTTCACGAGTTCAAGGTCATCCTTCCGTACATAGCAAGTTTGAGGCCAACATGGGCTACATGTGAAATAATCTCAAAAATAAAGCAATAACAATTATTTTGATCTTTCATTATTTTAGGCATTTTTCTTATTTTTGGGCACCAGGTGGCGATGTGAGGTGAGCTGTAAGGTGCATGGGGAAAGGGGGGCAGGCAGCTTAGATTATGTCCGAAATTAAAAAGGAAGCCCACTGAGATTTGGAGAACAAACAAGTGTGTGTGTGTGTGTGTGTGTGTGTGTGTGTGTGTGTGTTTGTGTGTTTGTGTGTAGTGTGTATTGTATACATGTGAACATGTGAGTGTGTGTGTTTGTATGTAGTGTGTATTGTATACATGTGAACATGTGAGTGTATGTGCATGCTGGTTTGAGAGACAAATTAAGAACAGGAACCGAGTAAAGGTTTAGTGATATTTTGACTAAGAAACATTAGGTTAGCATCACTCATCTGAATGAAACAGTTTTATTATATTTAATCCGTTTTTTGGAAAATGTAGGAGCTACTGGACCTGTAGATCCTGATAGCCATTTGACAAGCATTTCATTCACAGAAAGTCTCTACCCCTTTCCTCCCACCTACAATGGCCTACATAGTGAAGTAAGCTCTAGAAATATTGAAGGTAATACCTGGGAAGTTGGTATAAAACCTTAAACTGGCCACATTTTATGAAGTCAACATGAAGATAAAGTCAAGGCAAGACTTAGTAAGGGGAGCTGCCAATCTAATGGGTAAAGAGACGAATGCCAGGATGAATATGAACCCTCAGCTGAGCCTGGATGATGAGGGGATGAACTATAAAGAAATGATTGTAATAGGAGGCTCTGCCCCTGAGCTGTTGGAGCATATGTAGTTTATAGAAGAAACGCTGTCTGGGTCTAAGCGTTGACATATGGTCAATCTTAGAAGAACAACCAGGAGTCAACAATCAGCAATCAACAGTGTCATTACCTGTTTGCCTCTTGCCTTGGTACTTTTCTGGGGTTCGTTTTGTTTGAAACAGAGTGTCACTCTGTAGTAGCTCAGGCTAGTCTTAAATTTACTATGTAGCCCAGGATGACCTCAAATTCCCTCCTCAGCCTCCCAAATTAAATAATTACAGGCTTGCATCACCATGGCTAGCAGCAGTGTGGGCTTTGCATGTGGAAACTTGAGCAAGCACAGATTTGATGAAACCTTATTTTCTCATATATCTTCATATATGGGAGTTTGTGTTTACATCCAACTATAATGTAAATTGGGTTTTAATATGTAAATATTTTTATTGGATCAGATAGATTAAATATGGGAATCTAGACTATGTCCAGGAAGATGTTGCAAGCGTGACTGTGGGATAAAATGAATAAAATGAATAAAATGAAAATTTGAAGCTCTTCAGAGGGATGGTTATTTCATAAAGAGGTTGAAAAGGAAAAAGGCAGCTTGATGCAGGCTTGGCCAGGGATCAGAACAAGGTAATGATGACTCGTTTGTCAGTAGTCCATTAGCAATGGATTGAATACAGGGAGAAAATTCTTGGTAACATTCAGGTGTGTGTAGTATTTACAAGTTGAGTTTAGGGGCAGCGGAGAGAGCAGAACAAAGCTTCCAAGTGAGGCTGGATCTCATTCACCATTGTTCTTCAGGGGCTATTCATGGGATGATGTGTTTGCCAGCAGCCAAACGCGATTGGATGAAGAGTATTTATAAGAAGTCTAGGGGTTCAATTGAAAACATTGACTTTTAGGGGCCACTGATAGGGAAGCATGAACAATGGGAATGATCTTGCTTTTATAGAATCACCCCTCATATGAATTTTAACATCACTGAGGAAAATGTCTTCTACGCTTTCTCTGCCTCCCTCTCTTCGTTTCTCAATAATTAGGGGTAACCTTCCTTGATTCATTCTTGTATTTTGTTTCAGAATGTAGCTAACTTGCCCTTAGAAAGGATCACTTTACATATTATTAAATCACCAGACATGCTTGGAGACCAGTTGAAGCTGTATTTTATCTCAGACCACTGTAGTTCTCTTACTGTTGAGCAATAGGGTTGATCCGAGCTATAGAATCTTATTTTTCCCTAGAAGTGATAATCTATGACAAATATTGGGGATTAATTCAGGCTCACTGAATAATGTCCATGGAAACAAGAGAAAGAAATCCTTTGTTTCACATTCTCTCTCTCTCTCTCTCTCTCTCTCTCTCTCTCTCTCTCTCTCTCTCTCTCTCTCTCTCTTTCTCTCTCTCTCCCCTTCCACTCCCACACAACTACTACATTTTTTCTGCAACTAAGACTTTTGGAATTTTTATAACATCAAGAATGCTTACCTTCTGCAGAAAGTCCTTGACCCAGAGGTACCTTGGGAAATTTTAGGAGCTGGCCTAATCCTATATATATTCCAGGCAAATTTTGACAGGCTTATTGCTTTTCATCATTAAGTGATCCTGGAACTTTTCCTAAATAGTCAGGCATGTTAACACTAGCGTCTTGATCCAGTTCCAACCCAACCTTCAATTTATTCCATTTAGGCTAGTCACTGCATTTTCCCTTACTCTGTCTGTGACCTCAGCAATTCCAGGAGACCTCTATGTGTGCTGTTAATATTTGTAGCATTCTCAGGGGACAGAACTCCAGAAAAGCTACATAATATGGCTTTATTATTATTACTAATCACAGGGTCCTACCTCAAAGGAATGAAGGCAAGAAGAGATGAATAAGCATTGATAAATGACTTGCAAAATAGAATATGCTGTTAAAAGAAAAAGCAAAAGGTCCTAAATCTCCTATAAAGAGTGGGGACAGCATGCAAATGTGATTAGGGAGTCGGGGTCAGAGGATGACTGCTGGAGTATGGTGCACTTAGGGTCAGGGTGACCGAATTCCAGTGTGATGTAATCCTTGCACATACCAATCTCAAGAAGCAGGCGCTGGGAGGCAGGCTATTCAAGTAGTCAACGTGGCAGTGCGGCCTTGCTTATGGAGGGGTAAAGCGAACAACAACACTCTGACTTCTTGCTCTGCTGGGATCCCACTCTCCCTGTCACCGACTGCCACTAAATTCAACTCACACCGTCATGAAAAATGTCAAAATGCGTGTTAAGTAACGGCTGCTGAGCCAGCCTCCTGAAAGAAAACACTTAGCGATAACAGATTTTCTAGGATGGATAGTATTATGGGCGGTGGTTAGTCCGTTTACTGTGGCAATTTATTACTTACAGTTTCTCCGTAAATTTAATCAAAAAAAGATGAAAGGTTTAGTAAGGCCTTGAGTTAGCCTAGGTTTTTACAAGATAAGATAAAAGATAAAGGAAATATATTCTCTGAGAAAACTGATCCTGGAAGATGTAGTTAGACACAAAGCATCTGCAGGCTGAGAGGCTCAGGTGGGTTTTATGCTCCCGAAGCGACAATGGTTGGGGACAATACTTTCATCTTACTTAAACCCATCTGAGTCCCACTTTTCATGCTTCCTGCCCATAGGAAGTGAGAACACTATTTTCTACCGCACAGAGATTCCAAGAAACAGATACAATTTTAATTTTTGGAAGGCTTTGTAGTTCCTGGACGAAAGCTGCTGCCCAGAGGGACTCTATTACCAGGCACTCTGCCTTCCAGGTGCACGTGGGTCCAGACCCCAGGTGCAAGGATATCCAAATTTCAACGCCATAAGTTTTCATTTTCTCACTGGCGTTTGCCGTATGCAGTACCTGCCACCTCACGAGAGGCAGGATCAGTTCCCAAAATGAAATCAGGAAACACTCGTGACTTACAGAACCGTGAACGTCAAAACCGAAAGAGAACTTGTAAGCAACCACCCAAAACCTGCCCTGGAAGCTGCAGTTCCTTCTCTCGCACTCCTGGCAGACATGAGCCAACCTTGCATAAAGACTTTCACAGAGTACACTAGCTTTCAGAGCGCTTGTTTCCTTGCTGCAAAATTATATGAGGATTATAGGTATGCATATGCACAATCTATATACCCTGCTAGGAAAGGCTCAGTCCCACAAAACTGTGTTTTCTTATTTGAAAGTTGGCCACGGAGCTGAGAATCACAGTTGTACATATGGGGAAATAAAGACGGAAGTGAAAATAGTGCTTCAACCTGGCAAGTGTGCCCGTAGACTTTACTGCCGTTTTAAGGGGACATACTTTTGCTGTTAGTACCAAGCATATATTTTTATTGATTTAGAACGTCTACCATTTTGCAGTATTTTAATAGATTATAAATAAAACATTACTGACTTTCCTTTTCTCCTCTTTCTTTCTTTCTTTCTTTCTTTCTTTCTTTCTTTCTTTCTTTCTTTCTTTCTTTTCTTTCTGTAGCAACCAAATGCTTTTAGCCACTGGAGTCTAATGAGTAACAGCTGTGCTTGAAAGAGTCCTACAGATAAAAATCAAAAGTATGTTAGCATCTTAGGATTTTGTTGTTGTTGTTGTTGTAATAGGAGCAGASTAGGGAACTAAGAGCAGGCTAGAGGCATCAATTCTTCTAATTTGTCATTTAGCTTCTCCATGTAATTTGTTATGAAAGAAAAAGCCAAGGTTCTCTGACTTGATCTGTTATCACTGAACTTGCGGTGGTCGACTCTCACTCCCTGGGGATGGTGGGAGAAGTTCACTGAATGTCTTTGGAGGCATGAGAAGCGAGACACTGGATGTTAGCACCACCCAAAGTAGTAACCGTGGCTGTGGACTATCAGAGGGAAAAGGAGCCAGAGAGCGTGTCCCTTCAAGTCACTTACATACAAACTGAGCAAAAGAAAGTGAGGTGTACACAGTCCGTTYGCTAGTTTGCAGAGCAGGTGCTGGAGCCTGAGCCCCTGTCCACTGCTCATCATATCCCATCAGTGGCTTTACCATAGCCGTGTTATGTTCTAGATATTGAGTATTCTTGATCCTAGTAGATGCTATAGACTCAATACTACAAACCTAAATGTTCAGTGTGATTATAGATTTTTTTTCTCCTTCTTCTACCGAAACCACAATGGAACTCATGTAGACCTGGTAGGAGGTCTCAATGTTCTGAGTTGGACTGTTTATTCTTTTAAGTTTATGAGGCTCTCGGCAACAGTGGGGAAAGGTGTTTTCTGCTTTCGGGTCGAGACTAGCAGCATTCATGCCGCTAGCATCAGGATCTTCCCACTTGGACATAACGCCCAGTTGGTTACATTTTCTACATCTTTCCAATCAACAAGAATCCCGCGAGCAGTGCACTTTCTCACATGCCGCCCCTCGTATGAAACACTTAACTCTGCCTCTCGCTTCTGTATGCCTTGACCTCTGCCTTCTCTTCCCTCCCTTTTCCTGGGTAAATTCTTTTGCTTTTGTTGAAGTTAAAGTATATGTTCAGAGCAACATCGGATGTCTTTTCCAGTGGCTATTCTAGAATACACGTAGATAATCCAGCACCTAGAATCTAGATGCTCGGTGTGGAGAGATAAGATACAAGCAGACTTTTCTTTAATCTACATGAAGACTATGGTGCTCTAGTTTCTTTTGTGTAGAGCGGTGGGTGTGACCTAAACTCAGTAGAGAAGCAGGGACACAGGGGACACATGGAACACACGTAGGCCTCACCCTTGCACAGATCACTAACTTAACAATGACACTAAGAAAAGCCAGGGCGATATGGTAATAAGGAGAAGCAGGCATGCCAGTCCTGGCTGTTCAAAATCCCAGTAGTTATCATCCAGAAACTTCAAGAACAATAGCTGAACTCATTATTAGCTGAGACCAGCAAGGACATTATGAATTTGAGAAGAAAAACAACAAACAAACACACAAAACAAACAAACAAATGTAGCTGTGAATCTTTTCTTTCTGTTTTATATTGGCAGTTTTGCCAGTGTGCAGATTGCAAAGAAGAATATATCCCAGTATTCCAGCAGTTATGAAAAGATAACAGTAAATGCAGCTGGAGGTCCAGAAGGGATGTGGTTAAGACTTGTCAAGCTATTTAAAGTCATTTATAAGGAGAAATCCTACCCTCAATGACTCTTAGGAACATAACTTGCTGCCTAAGAAAAAGCAATGAACGTATTCAGCCATTTGTAATAGAGGTTAGTGTCCCTTCATTTATATGCAAATTAGTCAAAAAGCTAGCAAAACCTATAAAATTTTAAATATTCCACACCAGGGGCCTACACTAAGAGTCTTTGTCAAATAAAACGAGTTCTCACAGATCTGCTTTGAGCCACTTTGCCTCTAAGCACAGTCTCTCTCAGAGGAAGGAAACAGTAAAGTTCTCACACAGAGAGAAAAACGTTTACCACTCAGTAAAAATCCCTGGGCCCTGCTGTATGAAAGCTTTAATTTAGCTCAGCTCACTGCTCCATGAGGTAATTTCGAGTGCCAATAAAAGGAGATTATTTTTGGACTGCGAATCTGCCTGGCACGTTCTTTGAACTTAATAGCACTAAATAAAGCTATCCAAACTCGCATGATTTTTGGAGAAGGTCATCCTCACAGGATATCCCTGAGATAGTTGTTATGTACACACTGTAGAGCAAACATGAAAGAAAGAGATTAGGGGCCATAGACATGAATAGACCCACTTCTGAAACATACGATAACTGGAAACGACAGGACAGCAAAGGAGCCAGGAGCTACAAGAGCAGCCACACACGTAGCCAGGAGATATGGAAAGGCAAAAAGAGTGATGGAGGCCCCCTGTACAGAACACCTGTGCCTTAGCTTTGGCTGTGGAGGAGAGCTGGTTTCTACTGGGTTAGCCACTCTCTAAGACTCGGTCACTTTGCTGCAGTGGAAACCAAGCCTCTTCCCTGAAGGGTTGTAATCGAATCTGAGCCTTTCCAAAAACATCCTGAAAACCATTGTATAAGGCTAATAAACATACGTGTAACTTGGAAGGTGTGTGTGTGTGTGTGCGCACATGTGTGTGTGTGTGCATGTGCCCCTTCATAGTATTTAAGGCATTTATTTCAGTATTATACAGTCCCCTTCATGTCATGTCCCCTTTACCTTTTCTTATAGCATCTGGATTATCCTATCTGCAATATCCCTTAAACACTGTCAGACTGTGTAGAAGTGGTTTACATACATGCGTTCCATCATCTCATCCTTGGGCATTACTAATGTTGGTATACTTAGACAAATATGATCAAAATGAGCAAAAGCATAAAAATAATTATAGTTAAGATGTAAGGCTCATTCCTGTGAGAGATTCTTCAGGATTTAAACTAATGCACTTGCAACGATACGTCAGAAACCCTGACCAGGAGATTCTTTGGAAAGCTGAAGCTAAATAGGGATATCTAGCTGTCTGTCTGTCTGTCTGTCTGTCTGTCTGTCTGTCTGTCTGTCTATCTATCTATCTATCTATCTATCTATCTATCTATCTATCTATCTATCTATCTATCTATTATCTATCCATCTGTGTTTCTTCAGAAAAACCTATTGCCATTATATATCCAGTTTTTAAAAAATACACATTGTTTAAAAAGCTCAAAGACTAGAAAGCAAAATACTTCTTTATGTTTCTGTTCTGGAGGCATTAAATCATTTTAAGGTAGGTTAGTGTGACCATGTATTAATCGATAGGCACCACTCTGGGATCGAGAGGTTGATTAGAATCAAAGTAAAGACCTTTTGTTTATTCTAATCAGCTTTTTTGTTGTTGGTGGG
>BDUI01000683.1:225830-241444 GCA_002335545.1 Apodemus speciosus | reverse complement strand
GTGCCATGTTTTCAAGTTGTGTAACGGTATAGGCGGCAGAAATCCCATATGTCCGGACGGATTCAGCCAAACCTTTGATAACCTTGAAGTCTAGAGGTTCATGATAACATCCCCTATCTTCGCTTTCAAAAACAGGGTAGGCTAAACCCAACTCCCGCCTGACTTCCCGCCAAGCACCCGGACAGAAGGACTGCCTGGCACCATCTCCCGAATACGGGGGTGGCTGGCACCATCTCCCGAATACAGGGGTGGCGCAGATGGCTTCCTGACTTCGGGCAACTTGGCTGCCCGAGGCTCTCGCCTCCTGTCATACTCAACTGCCTCCTCCTCTAACTCCTCTTCTTCATCTTCGCTCAGCTCATCACCACTGGATTCTGAACTAGGGTCTCTACAATGCTTAAATGCACCCAGGGACTTAGTCCCTTTCTTTTGATTTCCTTTTCCCTTTTTATCCTTTCCAGTATCGCTTTCTCTTTCCGACTGGCTCTCCTGATATTCTCGGAGTGCCCTAGTTCCCCTTTTCACAGCAGCACAGCAGTGCTGGTCCTGACATCTGCAGGCTAACAGTATGGCTAACACTACAATGGCCGTGATTGGAACAATCGCGAGCATTAAATAGTGGTCCATACGTCCTTATCGTCACCTTCAGTGAGCTTTATAGTTCCCCGCCCGGGAATCTTTATCGTTCCTACTTACCTAGGAAACTTACCAGTACCGCTCCTGCCGCTGAGAGTTCTGAACCTCGGTCCCCGTATGGGCCACCAGTTGTCGCGCCCGGCCCCCGAACCGCAAGGAAAGACACGACACGGCCAGGTTCTTCTCTTCAGCGGTTTATTCAGGACTTTTTTATTCTTCAAACTGGGAACCCTGAAATGCTCAAAAGCGGCTCCTTATATATGCAGCAGTGGCTTGCTGCTAGATGTGGTGGAACCTGATTGGTGGGGGGACATACCACGTAATAACTATGAATGGCGGTTATTTACTAATGGCTTATGTGCAGTTCACACAGAGCCGTTATTTACTAATGGCACATGCGCTATGCAGAGCGGTTTGGCCGTTCGTTGAAGGAACGTTTTCTGCTCGGTGATTGCGGCTCCCCACAATGGGATCTCTTGCTGTCTTAAAATTGTCCCGTCTGCTCCAGTATCAAATATCTTGAATGGTTTATTTTCTCTTTTAATGGTTAATTTTTGAATGGAGCCTTGTGAGCTTCTGGACACCCATAAGGTTTCTATGGGACTAGTTGTCCCTCTTACTGTCAGGGCTGAGGGCTGCCCCGTCTGAAGTTTAAAGCCTCCAGTGACTTACCCTCCTTATCATATACAACAGTACACTATCTCTTGTGATGGAAACATTTTCTGCAGTGGGGACAGATTTTCTTTAGGGGCATTAGAATCTGTTATGGGGAGAGAGTTTTGTGGGTATTCATTCCTCCAATGTCCTGCCTCTCCACATTTGAAGCAGATTCCTTCTGTTTTTAAAGCTGCTACAAATGCCTAAACCACAGATATAATCTGGTGTGTCAAGATTCCTACATCTCTAGTTGCTTCAATCCACCTATTTTAATGCTCCTCCCAGAGACCCGGCAAGGTAGTCTGGATTCAGAAGTCATGCCTTCCCATACAACAGTTTTAAGAAGGAGGTCTCTGGCTGTGGGCTTGTGAGTTTTTCTTTCTAGACTCATTTTTAGTTTTCAGGATAAAATCAGTAGGGGTTCTCCAGGATTTTGATGGAGAGAGAGCAGGGAAGAGGCAGGGTCTTGTGACCCCAAGGGTGAAGTAAACCTATCCCAAACTTGGGTTGCACAGGGGTGGACCTGCTTATAGAACACAGCTGGCTGAGTTGCCTACTGTGCTTCAGTAAAAAAAAGTCTACACACATGGTATGCACTCACTGATAAGTGAATATTAGCCCAGAAGTTTGGAATACCCAAGACACAATTCACATATCAAACGATGACCAAGAAGAAGAAAGGAGAGGCCCCTGGTCCTAGAAAGGCTCGATGCAGCAGTGTACAGGAATATCAGGACAGGGAAGCAAGTAGGAGGGAGTTGCTTGAGAAACAGGGGGAGGAAAGAGGGCTTATGGGACTTTTGCGGAGGGGCAAAGCAGGAAAGGGGAAATCATTTGAAATGTATATAAGGAATATATCTAATAAAAATAAAAGAGAGAGAGAGAAAGAAGAAGAAAATTCTTCCTGGCCAAAGAGTTCATTAAAACCCTATGGGGTGTCACCTCTATCCTGGTTTTACCTGACTTGTTAATAGCATTCATCTCAAAATAAGGCTCCCCATTCCAAAAACATTGGTCCAGGAAGGGTAGAATGACAAATATCACTCCAATCTTGAAGGGATAAGTTGGTAAAATGGTTGTGTTCAGGATGCATGGATGCCATCTTCCTGCACTTCCTGCCTAAGGTCTATTAAGTCTGAGGCTTAGAGTATGAACCAGGTAAGTGGTTTATTTTGAGTGGGGTTATTAACTGGGAATGCTTTAGCAGTTTGGGTTTCGAGTTCCTTATCAGACTCCTGAGTAGCATGGGAGGCAGGGTTAGTTTTTGCAAGAGAGTCTTGAAAATTACAAAGTAATTGGTTGGTAGAAGGTTGGAGATAAGGGACTATGGAGTTAGGCGGGTTAATTTTGGAGTTAGTTTTGAAGATAGTTTTGTTTTGACAGCTTGAAGAAGGAGAGGAGAGATACCTCTCCTCCTGTTGGATGGGGATGTGGAGTAAGGGAGAGGCAGAAGGAAGCCCCTTTGTTTTTTTTAATGGAGCCTTTTCCTTGAGTAAGAGAGTAAGGAGCAGGAGGAACAGCCAGATTATTTAGTGTTTCTGCTGAGGCATAAGGAGACAGGGGTGGATAAATGGATATTATTTCCCTTATTAGTTGGGTAAGGGCTGTGAAATCTGAAATAGAGTGGTTTTTTAGGACCTTGATCTTTGGTTTCATCTGACTGAGGGGCCTCAGGAGCTGTGTTGCTATCAGCCTATCCTATTTTAAAAGGCCCTATGTATTGACAAATTGCAGCTAAAATCAGCAAAAAATAATGAGAGGGTATTTTTCCTTCTTGGGCATCTCTATTTGTGAGGAGAGAACTTACGTGGATCCATGAGTCTGGGCTATAAATATTATCATTGGCCATGCATGCTTCTATCTGGAGRACTTCCTCCTAAAACAAGAAGGCTTGGTTTTTGTTGTTGTTGTTGTTGTTGTTCTTTTTTTTTTTTTTTTTGACTATTTTTATTCCATGGTATTTTATTAGGGCACATATTTCCCTGGCCTAGAGCCAATATTTTTGTGATGGTGAGTTGCCCATGACAGAAAAGAGGAGAAACGCTTTGTTCCCTTGGCTTTACGGAATTCCACAGAGCTCCAAAATGCTCAACATTCACGCAGTTGCACTTTAGAAGATGAGACCCTGCAGCCTTGACTGGAAAGGAAATTTAGAAGGGCAGAGGTGTCTGTTTAGCTAATATCTAGAGAGAGCCACAGAGAAGGATGTCTTCTATGTAAAGCACAATCTTAGATTTAGGGAGAGATAGAGTAAGTCAGAAGCCAGGGCCTGACCAAATAGGTGCAGGCTGTCCAGGAGTCCCTGAGGTAGTACAGTCTAGGCAATTTGGATAGAAAATGAGTTTCAGAATCTGTCCAGGTAAAGGCAAATATGTTCTGTGACTGGGCATCTAGAGGGATAAATAAAAGTGCATCCTTGAGATCCAGGACTGAGAAATGTAAAGTTCCCAAGGGTATAGTCAAAAGAAGTGTATAACGGTTAAAACACAACAGGATTGAGAGGAACCACTGCAGAATTAATATGCCTGAGGTCTTGAACTAGGAGATAGGTACCATTAGGTTTCTTAACTGCTAGTATAGGGGTGTTAAAGGGTGAAGAGGTGGGCAAAGGAATTTTTCCTTAAGAGGTCAGAAATGATAGGCTTAAGTCCCCTGAGGTTCTCAAGAGATAGAGGGTATTCAGCTTGTGTGATGTACCTGATAGAGGCCAGTAACTTGATGACAACAGGATAATGGTGTTTAGCAACTGAGGGTTCTGGACATCCTAGACTTGGGGGTCCACATGAGAAGCTGGTAAAGGAAAGAACATGTTAGTGTTAGTAGGTTGACAGGCTAGAAGAAGGAGCAGAGAGCTTGCAAGCTTGTGTTTAGTTGAATCTGGAGACCAAAGGCTTCCAACATAGCTAAGAGATCCCTTTCCAATAAGGGAACAGGACATGTTGGCACTAGCAAAAAAATGGGTGAAAGGTATACCCTCTATAAATATAACTAAGTGGTGGGGTCTGATGAGGATGGTAAGGTTGTCCTTCTACCCAAGAATAGGGAAATGAGATGGGGAAAGGGGTCCTCAAAACTCCAGCAGGACAGAATAAGTGGCCCCAGTGTCCTAGAAAAGGAGATGAGCCACCAACATACCATGATAGCTACCCAGCGCTCCCTGCTCGTAACGGCTGAGCTCAGACCTCTTCATTTGTCTATAGCCAAGCCTAGGAGACCAGCTAGAGGGTTACCTGAGAGTGATGTCCCTCTGTACAGCACAATATGAGGGCAATTGACAGCCCAATGTCCCTCCTAATGACAACTAAGACATGGCTTCCTTGTCTGTGTGTGTGTGAGGSGGGGTAGGGCAAGCTCTTGTCCAGTGACCTTGTTGACCACATCTATAGCAGAGACCTGGTGGTCTCTGAGCCCTAGAAGTCCAGGAATCTGGGGTAGTAGTGAGACTGGTCAGACAACCTTTGCCAGCATATGGTATTTTTTTCACGCGTTCTCATCTCTTTCATAGTACACCTTGAAGGCCAGTGCCAAGACTTCCACGTGTGGAGTTAGGGGCTCCTTCTCCAATTGCCTAAGTTTAGATTTTATGTTGGGATATCTCTGAGAAAAAAAAGGAGATCATCAGAAGTTGCTTACCTTCTGGGTTTTCAGGGTCCAGATTAGTGTATTGCAATAAAGCCTTTGTGAGGCATTCTAAAAATTGAGATGGATTCTCCTGTTTCTCCTGGACAACCTCTTGGAGATTTTCAAAATTTACTGGCTTAAGGCTGCCTTTCTTAGGGAGGCAGGAAAGCAAGTTATAAATCTGTCACTGGCTGAAATAACACTTGCAGAATTAAAATTTCATCAAGGATCCTGGTCAGGTACTACCTCAGATCCAATTAGATAGGTTCTACCTGTTTGATGAATTTTGTCTGCATACATCCTTGCTTCTTCCCAAATTTGCCTGCATTCTTCAGGAAGTAAATTATTAGTAAGGACCATGAAAAGTCAAGTTATAAGATTGAGTAATGTACTGGAACATTTTAATAAAGGTGGAAGAGTTACATGTATAGGAACCCAGTCTGCTTTCTATTTGAGAAAGTTCACTCTGCTCAGTAAGAAAGGAACATGTATTCTGACAAGTCTGTCCACCCCAGCAATTTCCCTTAGAAGAAGACCGATGCTGGGTCAGGTGTCCCTAGAGGAGAAGGAGGTGGGGGTTTGGCTGTGGCCTTAGAATGCTTGATAGGAGGGGTAAAGGTTGGTGCCAATGCAGGGTGATTGGGGCTACCTGCAGCTGGCACAGGAGGAGGARGAAAGGGATCTGGAGAGATTGAACTAGTAGGCTTTGGAGTATCCTGGTAAGAAGGAAAAACTGAGGAAGCAGTTTGGGTGTGGAAACAGGTCTTCAGCAGAAGGGAGGCAGTTCATTAGCTGGTTCAAGGGTTGTAGCATCATCTAGTGGAGGATGTGCAGGTTTCATGGCTAAGAGAAGTTGGGTTGGGGAACAGGAGGAGCCCATGGATGGATTGGAGCAAAGATAGATAAACGCTTGGATATAAGGAACCTCTTTCCATTTACCAGACCACTGGTAGTGTGTATGAAGATCCTTTAAAATAATTGGATCTAGTGTGTCATTAAGTGGCCATTTGGAGCTATTATCTAGCAGGTTCTGAATCCAGACTTTATTGCAGGGGTGTACTAGATTTGATGCCCTCAAGTTGGGCACTAACTTGAGAGATTTGAGATTTTTCAGGAAACATCCCAGTGGGGTGCCTGGGGATCCATTCAAAGACAATATAGTACCCACTGGGTGAAGGGGATGTTATTAAACTATTTGTGCCAGCATCCCAAGAAGAGTTCAGTGACAGGTTACAGGTGTTCAGCCAGGCTAGCTGTTCAGGTCATCAGATGAATATTTAGGGGCTATGGTGAAGCCTGGAAATCACCAGAAAGAGGATCAACCTAGATCTAGGAATTCTGGAATGGCTGCAAGAGCCCAAGGGATTATGAACTACTTTCAAGAAGGGAGGTCACCCGAGGGTCTAAGTCTTATCTCATAGGTCAGCTAGGAGGCCAGTCATGAGGACTGAGGCATTGAAATGCCAACCACTTAGTTGTCCTCCATAAGACTGGCCAGGCCCTATCTGGACATTTAGGGTACCTCTCACTGACTGGAGAAACACCTTACCAATATGCTGGTGTGTGCTTGTGGACTTTTGTGGTCTGGTAGCAGGAAACATGGAACTAACTGTATGGTTGTTGTGGACCCATCTGACTATATTACCCAGTTAGTATAGGCTAGCTCAATGTGGTAGATCGTGGCAGCACAGCTCAGGTGGTAGAAGTCTGTGAGTCTTGCAGTGACAGGTTGCAGTGGTCTGCAGTAGCAGAAGAAATCCACACAGTGCAGGTGGCCACAGTCTACATGGTTACAGGTGAACCTTCAAAGTCATGCAGGCCAGCATCATTAGCAGCTGCCTGAACTCTATAGCTCTCCTAGGTAGCAATTACCAACTGTGTGTAATTTTTATTTTAATTTTCTACACTAAGGCCGGATAGGCACTAGTACTACCAGTCTTAAGTCTGTTCACAGCCCAGTGCATACCCTGAAATTGAGACCATGTTTTTCCCTTGCCAACGACTCTCCCACAAATCCAGGCTCTGCCTCTGCCCCATGGCCAGCTGCTGCTGAACCACTCTGCACTACCAAGTTCCGACAGCTAGCTGCCAGGGCACTCCCATGCTCCACTGTGCTTAGCTCTCCCCCGGAGTTCAGTCTTTACCCAACCTTCCTGCCCAAATTTTACCCCAGCTAAATTCTTTCCCTTTAGCCCACCTGAGTAACCTTGAATGTAAAACACCAGACAATCTTAGTTTAAAATCAACAGATAACACAACCACTGTGCACAGAATCTATTCTACTAAACTCATCAACTATTTTATGTTAGAAATTTTCCAGTGTCAGAATCCACCACCAAATCTAACAGTTCCTGGTCTACAGCTTGGTCCTCTTGTTCTATGTCTCGCTGTCCAAAAAGGGCTATTCCCCCCTCCTGCATCCCTTCTTCCTCTCTCAGACTCAGAAGGCCTGCCTCCTTTTTACCTAACAATTGGCTTCTTGTCATCTTTATTATCCAATCAATTAATTAGGGGGAAATTTCTCTACAGGCTCATGCTGGAACATTTGATGCCCAACATTGGGCACTATCTGGGAAGGTTGTGAAACATAGGGTGAAGTTGGGTAACATAAATCACAAGAGGTAGGGCCTTGTATGCTCTAGCTGGGCACCACTTTCACCAGACTTCTGTGCCTCCTGCTCTTTGGAGATGGGAACAAGTCGTGCTGCAAGTTTCAACTACCACTGATGAGAGCTGACCTCCAGCCATTTACCTCAGACTTAGTGTGTCTGGACAGAGAGATTTTCTTTGTAGAGAAAAGTGTTCATATCTTTTTTATTAATCTAATCACTTACTCTGTCAAGTTGAGACTATTGACACTTAGGGATAACATACAGAGTGATTTTCAGTCATGTGATTTTCTGTTGACTTCTTGGTTATTTCAAACAAGTTTATTCCTCTTTTTGTCCAATGTTTATATTATGGATATATTTTTTAATTATACATGGCTGACTTTTATTTCTTCTTTTTTATTCCTATAATGACAATCATTCATTTTTGTGTTCTTATGGATAAATAGATATGTGAGCTAAAAGGGATATTTAATTTTCAACCACCAAAATGAACACTCATCCTCAGGGAATCAGTCAGGCATGCCTTAGAGTACCAGAGTAATTGGAAGGAGAAAGAAGCAGACATTTGCTGACTTCTACAGGGAGGAACAGGTGAGGAAAATGCATCCAGAATTTTTTTTTCTGTCAACCACTGATGTTCTCTACACAGTGGTCCCCAGAGCAGCAGTATAGTGCCACAGGTGTGCGTGTCTCCAAAGAAATTTCATCTTCCCAAATAGTCGCAGACTGAGACTATAACCAAGGGCCTTGGATAAAGGAGGTCACTGTGCTGCACAGTTACAGCCCAACACTGTATGATGGTTTGCCCTTGAAGAACATCCCTACACTATGCTCTCTAGCAACCCAACCACTGTTTGACCCTTTGCAATAGCAGCACATAGACAGGAACATTTTCTTTTCATTACTCAGGCATCTGAACAACATTTAACTTCACGTGGCACATATGCATGAAATTTCAAAACAGTCAAATTACTTTAGCTCACAAACTAACTTTTTAGCATATTCAAGACCAATTTTATGACATTCAAATTTAATATTATTTTAGTCCTACTAAATTGAACATTATTTCAGTCTATCTTTTAATATGAAATTTAATACCTTACATATTTTAATATTAAGTGGAAAAAAGAGCTGCTTAAGGAATGTTGTTCCTAAAGTCCATTTTTACATTAATATTGAATCAAATCTGAGTCACAGGACATATTATTTCATAAAATTCCAGAGATCATGGGTACTTTTGACATTAATATTCAAAATAACATAAGGAACTCTTATTTTAAGCTCAGTTTCTTCTATAAAATGATTTTTGTAAAAGAACAAAGTTTAAGACTTATATCGATGATTTTGGCATTTACTATAAAATTTTAGTAATTGTAGTACTGGCTATTGATCAGAAAGACAAAAATTCAGCAGATATGTGTGTGAGTTTTGGTGTGGGTGTGTATGTACATGCATGTGCACATGTCTGTGTGTGTGTATGCAGTTAATTTTTTCAAATTGGATACTAAAAAAACAATCAAAATTATCATATTAAATATGTTTAAATGATTGGAAAAATGAACATTCAACTTTATTTCACCCAATGTGTGCAAATTATCTGGAAGAGAATACAAACTTTAAGATGTAAATAAGCTAAAAGAAAATAGACAAAAACCTTTGTGCCCTGATGAAGATAAAGTCATTTTAGTAAATGAACAAACAAAAAGTGCAAATCATGAAAGAAAAAAAATACTAATTCCTTTCAGATTTTTCTCTGGAAAAAAAATAGAAAGTATGTAAGAACAGCATGTGTATTTACCAGTAATGTGTTGCCACAATATGCAAAGAACTCCCCTAACTCAACAATCAATAGACAGATATTGTGATAAAAGATAGCGAAAGTTCACAAACAACTTACTATAAAAATGTGAAAAAGAAAAGTACACACCAGAGAAGCTCAACTTTGCTATCACAGGGGAAATATAAATTTGCAATGAGATGCAATTTCAAATCCAACATAATGGTGATTATTCAAATTGATCATAATATGATTAACAGAAAAGGATGCAAGCACACTGGAGAGGATGTAGAGAAAGGAGAACACTTCTCCATTGCTGGTAGAATTGCAAACGTGTACAACTACTCTGGAAATCAATCTGACAGTTTCTCAGAAAGTTGGACATAGGTCTACCTGAAGACCCAGCTACACTCCTCCTGGGCGTATACCCAAAAGATACTCCATCATACCACAAGGACACATGTTCCATTATGTTCATAGCAGCTTTATTCATAATATCTAGAAACTGGAAGTAGCCCAGATGTTGATCAACCAAAGAACAAATGCAGAAAATGTGGTTCGTTTACACAATAGAATGCTATGCAGCTATTAAGCACAAGAATCATGAATTTTGCAGGTAAATGGAAAGAACTAGAAAATATCATCCTGAGATAACCCAGACCCAAAAGGGTATATAATGATATGTACTCACTGATAAGTAGATATTAGCCAGAAAGTGCAGAATACCCATGATATGCCCCATAGACCCTAAGAAGATAAACCAAGAGGAAGGCTCAAGTAGGATGTTTGAATCCCACTTAAAAGGGGGAACGAAATAGTCATAGGAAGCAGAGAGAAGGATGGACCTGAGTGGAAGAGGAGAAGGGGAGGGAAATAAGAGGATACAGTCAGGGATGGGGAGAGACAGAAGAGAGGCCCACAGGGACAGGAGAATGAATGGAAATATGCAGCTCCTGGGAGTAGGGTAGAAGAAATCTCTAGGAAGTACCAGAGACCTGGAAAAGGGAGGCTCCAAGGAGCCGAAGTGAGTAACCATAGCCAAAATGACCAACAGTGGGGATATAGAACCTGAAGATACCACCTGCAGTAGCCAGATACAACCCTCAACGGAAGGATGGGAACATCGACCCACTTACAAACTTTCAACCCAAAATTGATTCTGTCTAAAAGAAATGTGGGGACAATGATGGCACAGAGATGGAAGGAATAGCTGACCAGAGACTAACACAACTTGAGATCCATCCCATGAGCAAACGCCAACCCCTGATACTATTAGTGATGTTATATTGTGCTTAAAGACAGGAGCCTAACATGACTGTCCTCTCAAAGGCTTCAACAATCACCCAAGCGAGAAATATGTAAATACCTACATGCAAACATTGGATGAAAGTAGGTAACCCCTATGGAAGAGTTAGGGGAAGAATTAAAGACCCTGAAGGGCATGGCAACTCCATAAGACCAACAGTGTAAACTAACCTGGACACCTGAAAGCTCCCAGAGATGAACTACCAACCAAAGAGTATGTTCCTGTGAGTCTGAGGCCCCAGGCATATATGTAGCAGAGGGCTGCCTTGTCCAGCCTCAGTGGGAGAAGATGCACCCAATCTCTGATAGACTTGATGCACCAGGGTGGGGGGATAACCAGGAAGAGACACCTTCTCAGAAGAGAAGTTGGGGGATGAACTTTGTAAGGGGGGACCAGGAGTGGTGGCAGCTTTGGGGATGCAAATACATAAATAAATTAAAAAAGAAAAGAAAAAGGAGGCATGTCACAGATTGGGTGAAGAAATTACTAAACTAATGTTAATTTCTGAGAGCAGAAATCATAGCTTGCTTGCCAAGGAAGATATGATGAAAATCATAAGATGTCATAAACAGAAACTGAAAATTTAAATTCAGTTTGTCTTATCAAGAAACTATACAGTGAGATCAAATGTACCTAGGAATAAGCAAGCTCTACTTTGGTTTCTGCATGTAGACTGGGGCTTTATACAGGACACTCTGCACTTCTCCATACTCAAAGCAGAAACCAAAAGCCAAACTATATATAATGGAATCTCAAGGAATAGTGCCATCATGAAAAATGTTGGAGCAGCAGAGGAATTAACTTTCATCATATCTGCACTTGAAATATATATTAAGTCAGAGCCAAATGGATGGGAAAAACCATTAGAATGACAACAGTTAATATCAGCCATGATAAGTCATCTTTGCTGTGACCTGATGAGGGAGGCATTTCATTTCCAGGAATTTCCCCTTATGCCTGTAACCTCCATTCAATCATGGAACACTAGAAAAATGCAAATTGCCTGACTAGTACTCCTTAAAACAGTCAAGGGCATCAAAAGGGGAGATGAGTGATGAAAAAGAGAGTACATTAGAACTTCTCAAATATATGCAATAGGATATTTACAATTATATTCTACAATAAATTGATGCAAGTTTGGAAACTAAGATGTACAAGCTCCAACACTGTTGCTATGCCTGAACCCATGTTCAAAGACCGGAGAATTAGGGACCAATAGAACAAATTTGGTCTTACCAAAAATCAAAGAAGAGAGAGGGGCAAAAGATAATGTCTCAGATTAGTTTTATAAAGAATGATCACCCTTCCTATACCTTTGGGTTGTTTGTACCTCAAGAGACTGTGTGACATTTCCCCACATGGAGGAGAAACATCTGTTTTGCAGAGATCACTAGTGGAAATACTATCTTTCTGGATATGTTTTCAGAGACATACCCAGAAACAATGTGTTATCTTAGGTATCTTCTAGTGCAGGCAAACATAGAATTATTCACTAGAAACAGCAATGGTGAAGAGTCAGTAATTTATACAAAGCTTATCAAGGACAAGATGCAAGGCTTTTATGCTATCCCAGTGATAAAAGAAAGTCTGCAAGCACTATGCAATCTTAAAAATGGAAACACAACCCTAGATACAATAGTCACAACACAACAGGTWAAGATCAGATGTGAAGAGAGATTGGTCATGTGAGTCTAATGCTTTGAAGATAGAGAACATTACCAGAGCCTAAAATAACATTCCTTTTTCTACCCTAATAACAAGTTCCATGGCAAATAGAGATAGGATATATTTGCTTCATATTAAAAATTAAAATACCTTTACTCCTAAGCCATGATTCATACACTTTTATAGGTCTATCAGATCTGAAGGAACTTTTCAAATTAACCATGAATTCACTAAGGGATTGTGAGGACAGAAGAGAGAAGAGAAAGAGAGAGAAGGAGCAGAAAGAGAGAGTGAAAGGATGGAGGAAACAAGGAATGCATGAGGAGAGGAGACAAAAGCTTTGTCTATATGTCTCTGTAGACTTTATACCCAATTCACCGAACACAGGGACCCAGCCAAGAACCATAAATATCATTTTTCCTCTGACAGTTGATTATGGAGAGCTACTTCTCAGTTATATGTTCAAAGTTACATGGATTTATATGCTGTCTCTGATGCCAGTTTAAATTGAAAATAGCTGGCACCAGAAAGTGAGCATTCAGGGAACAGTGCTGGCCTCCTCTACCCCAGCAGGTCTCCCTATAGAGGACACAACGCTGAAAACAGAACTGAAATTTACATTAGTTACTTTTTTCTTGTTGAAATATGATAGCAAATTAAGGGGGAAAGTATATTTTCACTCAAACTTCAAAGACTACAGCCCAATGTGGTGAGGTAGACTTGCTCAGTGGAGAGGGTTCATGGCAGTCCAGCTTCATGTGCAACATCCACTTCTCCTTATCCCACTTATTTGTGGAGAAAAGAGTGTCACTTAATGTCTGTGTCTTATTTTCTTTAATGCTTCTATAGCTGTGGTTAATTTCTCTTCCATAAGTAGATATACCTACTTACTTAAAGAAATAATTGAGAACTTAGTGATAATTTTGAAGTGCATACTTGATTAATGATAATATAAGTATAGCCAAATTAAGAACATTTTTACCACCATTAACATTTCTCATTTGCAACAATAAAGTTGAAATTTAGTAGAGAAATATTCTAGGCTGATAATGCCAAGATGAAAACAACACGATTTCCCCATGCAAGAATGAATAAACCTATAACTTTTAAGACAAATTCTATGGTTTGAATCTGAAATGGGCTCCCACAGGCTTAGTCTTTTATTTCTACATCTCCTGTATGTGCTGTATTTTGAAGGCTATGCAACGAGCGGGAGGTGAGGTCTATCTGGCAGAGAGAGTCACCTGGTATTGACCTGTGAGCACTGTAGCCTGGTCCTGATGCTATTCCTGTCTCTACTTCCTCATCTTCCAACATGTGAGTTAGTTTTGATGCCAGCTCCTTCTATGTAGGTACATGGTTTTGTGACACATGGGACAACAACTGAGAACAACCTCCCAGCAACTTAATTCCACAGCAAATCTTCTCACTCATTCCTTTTTATTTTTGGACAGGGTTTCTCTATATAGCCCTAGCTGTCCTGTAATGTACTCTGTAGACCAGGCTGGACTCGAACTCAGAAATCCACCTGCCTCTGCCTCCCAAGTGCTGGGATTAAAAGCATGCGCCACCTCCGCCCAGCTTTCCTCTCATTCCTAAGGTTAAAGATTTAATCCTGAACTTAGTAGTAAGAGTCTAAGAGTGATGTAATAGATGATTAAGCTTAATGGCTTTCTGGTCTGTCTCAGGGATCTGTCCACTTTTTTTGTCATGCACAATGACCAATTTGGAGTGTGGCAGTGAACTGACAGCAATGTTACACACAATAAACATTATTCATAACTATTTAAACAACAAAAATAACCCCCCAAACAAAACAAAACAAAACAAAACAAAACAAAAAACAATCAGTCTTTCTTATAACATTCCTAAACACAAAGGAAACAAAAATGTGACAAACTTCTAATTTTTTTATTTTGTTCTCTTGAAACATCACTTGAGAGGCTAAGTGCCACCATAAGACTGAATAGAATTTGTATGTGTAATTTGTTTGGTTCGTTCAAACAGGGTTTTACTCAGTAGCCAGTTTATCCTGTGGTTCATTCTACAGTGTACAGTGATCTCAACCCCATGGCAATTCTCCTGCCTTTGTCTTCTGAGTGCTAAAATTATATGTGTGAGCCACCATGCCTGGCTTGCATGTATAATTTTAAATTGATATTATTTTATGAACAATCATGTGTTCATTGTCAACACTGGAAGTAAGATATGAAGAGTGAAGCAGGAGCTGATAGCAAGTTGAACAAAGTGTTAATTCTGAAACTGGCAAATAATTAATGCTGATATGACTTTATTAGAGTCAAGAGTCAAAAATAACTTCCAAAAATACAAAATTATTCATCAGCACTGAATTAACTTTCCAAGGAAAAAAGAACCTTATTTTGTCAATGTACACTAATTTTATCTTCTTATAAAACATTCACCATATCTAGAATACATATATCATTGTCAGTTTCAACTTTTGCCCAAGAGTTGAACAGATAATTCACATTGTACGCAGTTATTGCTATGTAGAATGTCCTGGGCAGCTTGTCATTATGTTCTAAATTTAGCTTCCTCTTTAGTTCCAAAACACTAAAATTATGTATATTGAAGCCATGTTCACTACTTGAATAAAAATTGGATACATATTTCCCAAATTATACAGTTGTTCTATTTCAGAAGCTACTTGTAAATCAAACTTCAGAAAGTAAAAAATACTACATTTTAGGTATGGAAGGTATATAATAAAAAACTTAATTTAAAAAAATGTCCTTCTTGCCTCAGGTCAAAGCTGCAGGTGGTCACCAACCCGCAAGGCCACCAACTTGCTCAGGGGTCTGTGCACTCTGGGCCTGGGACCTTAGCCCAGGCAGCCACCTTGCAGAAGGTCAGAGTGGTGGGTGGTCACTGAGCTCACCTCCTCAGCTGCCAACTCACTCGGAGGTCTGTGCAGCCTGTGCCCAGATTCCAGGCAGGACAGCTACCTTGCCTCAGGACACCACAGACTACTAACAGCAGAGAACAGGTACGGGAACAGAGGCCAAGAAAGACGGCAACTGCCCTGTCCAGCTCTTACCTGCACCCAGAGCGAAGGGAGCTCAGTGGCAGTCACTAGGGGCCAGCCTGTCTGGCGTGCAGAAGAGGCCGCCATCTTGCCTCAGGTCAAAGCTACAGGCAGTCACCAACCCGCATGGCAACAAACTCACTTGGTGATCTGTGCCTGTTGTGCTTGGTATACAGCAGAAGCAGCCACCTTGCCTCAGGGCACTTCAAACAGCTAAACAGACAAAGCCCTGTAGACTGAAAGCACCACCATCTAGGCTCCAGCAGTCCAACCAAGGAAGCTCTACTCCTGTAG
>BDUI01000683.1:183887-200738 GCA_002335545.1 Apodemus speciosus | reverse complement strand
AGAGAAGAGAAGAGAAGAGAAGAGAAGAGAAGAGAAGAGAAGAGAAGAGAAGAGAAGAGAAGAGAAGAGAAGAGAAGAGAAGAGAAGAGAGAAAAGTTACCCCTGATTGGAACAGAATTCCTTTCTCTAATATTTATCCTCCACTAGCCATTTCACACCTAGGATTTGAATTATCAGCCTTACAGCTTTAATTTTCTCTATATAGGTAGGCTTTCTGTCTGCCTCTGGAAGACAGTTAAACTTGGAGAAAAAGTATACAAGACTTCTGCATATAAAGGATTTCATGACTTGGGGAGAAATTCAGAATGGTAAGCTCTGCTTACTAAATCAATACATAGAAAGTATAATGCATATTATTGGCTTGTATTAATTAATGGTTTTTATGATTGCTTGTTCATGCTTATTGAGAATGCAAGGTGGAAATTTCAGGAATTGCAGTTTTAGTAACTACTGAAACATAAAACTACACAAAAGGTAATGTTTTGTTTACTCTTCCTGTACTTATGAGAAAATACTCTGACAAAAGCAACATAAAAAGGAAAGGATTTATTTTGGCTCTCAATTCAAAAGTGTAGTTCATCATGTCACAAAAGTCAAATCAGCAGCAATTCCAGGCCACTATTTACCTTGCATTCAAAGTTAAGAATCAGAGAGCTCAGATATCTTTGTTCTTTTTGTATAGTCCATGGACCCACACCAGGAAATTGTTCTATCCACAAAGAGTAGGTCTTTTTACCTTTATTAGTCCAGTCAAGATAATCTCCCACCAGGCATGCCAGAATCCAAGTCCCAGTTGACTCTAGAGCTCAAGTTGATAGTTTAAATCAACCATAGATGTTTATATCAGGTTTACTCAAAACTGACAAAAATTGAAATCAACCATGTTATCTGTTGATGGGTGAATGAATAGAGTGTATTCCTGCCCAGAAGCAGAATATTATTTATCACCAAGAACAAATGAGCTACTGGGCCCTGAAAATATATGAAAAAAACAAAATGCACTTGAGAGAAACCAGTCTGAGAGGATAAATTTATGATCTCAGCAGCAAACAATGAAAACTGAGTACACTCAGTACAGAGGGGAGATGAAGCAAACAAGAGACAAGGACAATGAAAGCTCTTGGTATGATGTCATAAACATCACTTCACATTCATTCAGCTTTAGCTTCTAGAGTCATAGGAGTGAGCCCAAATGGAACCTTTGGATGATGCTAAAAAGGAAGGGAGGATCATCAGTGTAATAATATCCTCCCATGAGGATCTGGATATTGGGGAAAACTGTACAATTCTTACAGGCTGTAAGAACTCTGTTTTCCATTTAATTTTACTGCAAATCTACAATTTCTCTTTCAATGTATTCTGTTTTAAAAGTAAATAAGAGTCATGACATTTGCAGAATATGCATGCAACTGGATATCATTGTGTTAAGTGAAATAAACCAGATCCAGACAAATGCCACATTTCCCCCCTCAGGTGTAGAGAAAAGACTTACTCTGTGTGTGTGTGTGTGTGTGTGTGTGTGTGTGTGTGTGTGTGTGTGTGTGTAATGAAACTAGAAAAAGTTTCAAGAAAGAGGAGAAAGTCTTAAATGAAATGGGCAATATGGGAATGCAGTACATGTGATAAAATAAAGCTGAAGTTGGGACTACTTGAAAGAAGGAAATCTGTTAGAGTGGAGCAGGGGCAGAGGGGTAAGTAATGCAGGGCAAAGAAGATGAAGGAATAATTACAAGTCTAAATAAAGATGCCATATTATAACACATGAATCTGTATACTACCTGAAAACTCTATTTAAAATATTTTAGAAGAGAAGAGGAAGGAGACAGACAAAGCAGTACACCAGAGAAGCTAATACAGAAGTACTGATCACAGACTCAGACTCAGGTGCATTGAATAAGGAGGGCATTCCTCAAACAACAAAAAGAAAAGGCAAGGAGAAGACACCTACTTGTCCTGAAACTCTAAGGCTCTCCACCATCATGCTTCTCATGACTTGTAATTTCTTTTTTCTCCACTCCATGAACCAAGCAAAATCTTCAAATCTCTACGGTTGTGTATGTCTTGGTTTGGAGATGCATATGGGAGGGGTATTAGTCGGGGTTAATTCCTTGTAGTCAGACATTGCCTTGTGACAGAAGTCTAGTGTCCCCAATATTTCCTGCCCTGCCTTGCATTTTATCACTGGACTCAATACCATTTGTCCCCCAAATCAGGTAGGTCTTCTTTTACAATTTAGCAACAGCAGCATTGAAAGTAGTATATCCAACCCCCAAACATTTTTTTACACTACCAGAAAAGGTTTATTAAAGCATCCACTGATTGCTTAGAGTACACAAGAACATCACTCAGGTGCATAACACAAATGCATTGAAAAATTTATAGAAAAATAATAGAAGTTGAAAATAAGAGATTCAAAGCCAGACAAAGACCATTTCTTGTTTGATATTAATATCTACCACATGCTACTTTTAATAGAAATCAGACTTTATTTTCCCATTAAAGTCAATTTTATTTTTCCAATAAAAACAGTTATTTGCTGTGGCTGGGGGTGATGGTAAAGCAAAAAGCCAATAAACTAATTTAGTCAGAGAAGAAAAGAAAAATCAGAAAAAAATGTGTAATGAACTTCAAAGTGGACGCTAAGATGGAAAATGCCTCTTGGATTTTTGTACGTGACTGTCATACACACACACACACACACACACACATAACATCATCATCATTATTATCATCATCATCCTTTCAGTTACTCATTTTTTCAATAACTCCAAAAGTATTAGTCATAAGATATTTTGCCTGATTAGATGACATACAAAAATGTTTAAGAGCCAAGTGTGCTAGTGCACATTTGTAAATGGTGCTCATAAATGTATTTGTAAATGGTATCACTGGGAGCTGGAAGATGAAGATCACAAGGTCAAGACCAGCTTGTACTATACAAAGAGGCTCTCTCAAAATAAAAAAAAAAAAAAATAAGACCTAATTTGTGTGACTTTAGAGGCTTTATCCAAAAGAGAAAGTATAGAAGATGAAACCATAGTTCACATTGTCACTCAGTGAAAATTAGCTGATCTGGTCTTGAAGGACTCCTTCATATAGCAGAGTCCACAGACCTAGGCCTTTAAGGGCAGTATTGCCTTCTGCCCACAGTGGAAAATCACAAAGTCTGAGAACAACTGTGTAGGATGATTGATGACACCTGGCGATGGTGCAGGATCCCATGAGTGGAGTTTTCTGAGACTAGGAGTGTAATAACAAATACCAGGGGTTAATGCCCTATAAGTCTCTTAATCTTATTTTTCAGTATTTTGTTTTCATTGTAACTTTTAAATGGATTATTTCACACTGGATTGGGGGAGAGGACACTGGCTCTTTGGTGATATATTTTTTAAAGACTGTGGAAAAAATAATCTTAAAAGCTCAGGGTCTAGGAAGATAGCTCTATTCTAAGTTAAAATGGGGGCCAGAAAAGGAACTGACATTTTGAAGGGAACTTGGGAGATAAGATTTCAAGAGGGAGATTTAAGGTGTGTTTTAGGAAAGAAAAACAACTTGAATTGCAAATGTATTTGCCAGGAAGTATAAGTGACTGCCAGCAAGGGCAGAACCACATAGACAGTTGGGCAACCAGAAGAACTGAATCTAGAGCTGGTGGTCAAAGGTTAGCCTGCATCAATCATATAGCAAAAGATGAAATAGCGTATGTATTATCTGGGTTGCACAGACCTTTAAGAGGTGCAAAATGTACTGAACATGACCTCCTAGAGAGCAGAGGGCCAATTGGACTACTATAATAGCACAGAAGGAAGAAGGTTGCCTCAGGAGAGGTGAGAATCCATAGCAAGGCCACAGCTAAATTCAGGGAGACTTTGTGCAGTGCAATTTTATTTTATTGGTGAATAAATTTTAACTGAAGCAAATCCTTGAGAAGGACAAGAAGAGCAAGGTGACTCTTGTGCCCTACCCACACCACCAGCCTTGGAGTGGGGAATTTAAACCTCAGTGCTAGCCATGACTGGCCACTCACCTAGGGTGGAGCTCTCAGACCAAGATAAAGTCTGCTGTTCTTCAAGGACCTGCAGTTTCCTGAGAGGAACCAGCCAACTGCTGAGCAACCAAACCAGTTTTGTGGATGAGTTCCCAGCCTTTGGTGGAAGGGTTTTCTCACACCTTTAAATTTGGAGTTCATCAAGCCTTGATCAGAAATACATTGTATTATTATTTCTCTCACCCGACCCTTTTATTTCAGCTCCAGCTTTCCTTCCGGGTGGCCCTGGTTCCCATAGCTTCAGGTGGTTACAGATTGGCACCCAAACACAGGACTTGGAAACAGATAGACCAACTGTATCTGACACAGTAAGCAACATACAGCATTAATGTTAGCACTATAAATGTCATCTTTTGAAGGCTGTTGTTGCAGGTGTGTAAAAGGAATACAGGCTAGACTGAATCAGCCTAGGCCCAATGCTGAGATCAGCTAGCGTGTGACAATGAATTGGGGTGGCAAAGCTTATTAGGCAATTGTCCACACTCTAGAACTGCATCAGTCAAGAGTAATAGGGCATAAAATAAAATAAAATAAAATAAAATAAAATAAAATAAAATAAAATAAAAAGAGTAAAAAGCAAAAAAAAAAAAAAAAAAAAAAAAAACCACCACAGATTTTAGAAGCATGAGAAAGAGAAAGAGAGGAGGAAAATGGATTTCAGAGCTCTCCTAGAGACAACGGGAAATATGGAGATGTCCTGTTTCCTCTATGGACCATACTGAAGATATTCTTAGTACTGGTTACAAGTTCTATTTCTTCTCTATGTATTGTTTGTCTTTGGTGCACCAATTTGCCCATGTGTCAATTTGTGTTTCTCTTTGTTTCGTTGTTTGAATGACTGTTATTCTATAATCCACGTTGAAAAGAAAACATGGTAAAAACTTTATCTGCTGGCAGTTCATCTCTTGATCCAGTTTCAGTTTACACAGCAGAGGCTGATTTAAGCTGCCTCACATTCTTAGCTTGGATTCAAGCACAGCTGGAGAAAAGGCTCCTTTTTAAAGGGCCAGCAGCTTCTCAAGTTCTAGGCAAACAGGCTAATGGWCATTTCTCCTGGAAAAATCTCTACAATAGTGATTAATGGGTCCAAAGTGCCATTTCTCTTGAAAATTAGACCTAGAAAAAGAAAAGAGATTATTTGGTTTAAATTTATAAGATTTGTGTAGTCAGTTCATTTTTGTTTCTGATTGTTTTCAAAGGTATAAATATATTTTGCATGTCTTGACTATAGAGTATTAGCTTATAAGTTATTAGGCATGATAAATAATTGTAACATTGGTAACAATAAAGTTAGTTTAAAACTGGTTACTCAGGGTTGGAGTCATTTTAAACAATGCACATGATATGAGGCAACCCAGGAAAAAGAGGCCTCTAAAGATACTTCTAAATTGGCATAACATTTTATGTAAATTCTTATTCTAGAAATTAGACTTATAAGGGATAAGATTTAAAACAATGTTTCTTTAATTGTAAAACTCAAACTCAGGAAGACTACCTCTTAAGAAAACAAGGAGGCAGCAATCAATGCAAAAGGCAAGAGGTTTATTGAGCCGACATGCCAGGGTTGCCCATCCTACTGATAAGAGATAACCCCAAAAGAACATTGTAAGCAGTTTTTATACTCTTTAGGTATAGGAGATCACTAAAGTCAAACATGTCTTTCTCAGGCTTGAGCAGGATCAAGGCGAGGGCATTAGTCATGGGAAGTGGTCTGGTCATTCTGGAACTGCTGCTACTGACTGTACCCTGAGCTCCTGATGAGACACAGTGTGCTGATGTGTACTTTAGATTAGATTCTCTGTGAAGGTCAGGTTGTTTGTCTTTACTGGTTGCTTACCACACCCTGTTTTATTTTTCGCTGCCAAATGTTTTACCATATGAAGGCTATGTGAACCTGTATTAAATGGCACTTGATCAGAATCTGTCTTGTCTCAATTTCTCATGCCTCTTTCCCCCTAGGTCCTCACACCACCTCTCAGGAACCTCTTCAAGAATCCACAGGTGGGTTCATTTAGGGGTGTCAGTCACATCAGCAGAAGTTATACTTTACCTTCATTAACATGCGCTCTACCTTTATCTGGGACTTTCTGGAGGGTCAGTACATTCTGAGAATTGTTTACCCAAGCTGGATCTTCCCAGAGGGTCAGGTTGTTCCTGGAATGGGTCATGGGGGCCACAATATTATTTATTATATCTCATTCCCCCTTTTCTTTGGTCATCTATTTTAATCTGAAAATTTTAGAGTTCACCCTCCTTGTCTAGCTATAGATATTGTTGTCTGATTACCATGATCTGCACGGCATTAATGCACTTCCCTAATAAAAGCAACTAATTTATTAAAAATATAGGTCCCAGGGAAAGTATTAAAAGGAGACTAAGAAGGAGACCAAGGAGGGGAAGAAGGTATGGCAGAATTCCATTCTAGGCATTCCACATAGGATTATTAAAAAGATCTTGGGACCTCTTTTCTAATTCTTCTTGATGTTTCCAGATTTTATCTATGACTATCCCTGACTTGTTGGCATGGAAGTAACATTTGTCTTGTAGGGTCTCTCCTTGTCAGTGGTTAGGAAGTCTAACCCACACCTGTTCTATAAGACCACTTCTGCCAATGAATCTACCTGATCCTGTAAGTCCTGGACAGATCAGTATACAGTATTAATATCATCAATTACCTTCTGAGAAAGCTTTTTGTAAGAGTCCACTGCTACTTCTATTCCCACTGAGCCCATAACAGCTCCAGTTATTTCCAGCCCCATAAGGAGGGTTAATGAACTGCAATGCCCTTCTATGTCTGGGAGTGAAGGTAACAAATCTGAGAAGTAGGATAGGCTGGTACTCAGGGAGGATTTCTACATCCAGTAAGAGCATAGCAGGAGCACAACCCAGTCCAATTAGAAGGAAGGAAGGGATAGGCCATATTGTCTCCACACACAAAAACTCTCTCCTTTCCTAAGCATCCCACCATTGATACATTAACGACGTGTTGGTTGCAAGAAACAAACATAGCTAAACCTAATCTACATCAAAAGAATTATTTCTGAATTGATTAAAGAAACAGGTTCAGTTACTGAACCCAATGGGTTATAACTTAAAAGATCTCATGGGGCTGCACCTTGCACTTTCTAGGATGTGTAAATCAGAGGCATTTAGCAGGGGTACCACTAAGGGCCAGGCAGCCCCCATAGCAAGGCACAGCCAACAATCATCAGCCAATGAAGGGTTAGAAAAGTTAAGAGCAATATGTGTGACTGTCAGTATATCAAAAGTTTGAGGATCTGCATTAATATCTTTAGACTTTGGTAGCAAAAGTGGGTGATAATGAAGTCAAGGCCACAGGCTATCAATCTATGCCTGAACTTGTTCTTGAACACTTTGGGTCCTAACTTGGTCATTCGGGCCCCCATCTGACATATTTATGGTTGGCTCCTGAGGCCAACAAGCATGTTTGCCTACTGGGCCAAATAGTTGGCTTGAGCATATTTCTGGCTTGTCCCTAGCACTTCAGGGATAACTGACCAATCTCCCCTGAAAGAGCCTGTGTAAGAGATATGGGGAATGGCCAAAAAATAGGGCACCCTGTTCTTGGTACATTCAGTGAAAGATGTATAGCAGACACCACATTTATCTGAGCCACAAATGAGCAATTTGTGGGGCACTTGCCATCTGGAGACTTAGGCAAAGGTTTTGGTTTGAGGACACATGACCATGATTGATGTAGCCTTCCAGTAGAAAGACTATGAATGCCTAGGTATGCTGTCCTTTCCCCTCAATCAATGGATTGAGTATATCATGGGGGAGAAGGCCAGATACCTCCTCGGCAGTCACAGGGGTTACCATATAGTGAAATCAAAAGCTCGTGTTTGTCAATGGGCTGATCAAGACTGCTCTTCATCTGGGTTACCATCACAGTCAGGAGTATTCTGAGAATCATCAGCATCTTGGGCCTATTTTGTTCTGGTGATCTTGATCTTGAGAGGATGTCCTATTCTCTCTAATCTCCAATCTGAATGGTCACCAGTCATGGCAGGCTTTATTATGTGATGCATGAATCCAGGCAGCAATTCCTCCAACCTTTATGATGGTCAGGATGGTGAGCAGGGCCAAGTAGGGGCCTTTTCACAAAGGTTCAAAGGTCTGTGTCTGATATCACCTCATGTACACCAGGTCTCCGACTTGGAAAGTATGTGTGGCATTGGGGATGGAAGGAGCATATGCTGCCACCAATGGAGCCCAGACTTTCCATTGGATGGTCTGCCCAGCCTTGAGCCTGACATATAAATCATAGTAATTATGGCAGGTGACCTCAGGGACTCCTCCCATCAGAGTAAGAGGAGCAGAAGTCCCACATAGTATCTCAAAAGGAGTCAATTTAAAATGGGAAGGTGTGTTCCTGGCTCAGAACAGGGCAAGGGACAGGAGCAACACCCAGTGTGCACCAGTCTCTAAGGTCAATTCAGTCAAGGTCTCTTTTATTCTGTTCATTCTTTCTACTTGGGGGTGGTAAGCACAATGAAGTTTTCAATCAGTCCCCAAGAATCTGGCTAACTTCTGACTTACCTGGGCTACAAAAGCTGGCCTATAATCTGACCCAATAACCTTAGGTGTTTCAAACCTGGAGATTTCTTCCAGGATCTTCTTTGCCACTACTGTTGCCATCTTGATTTTTGTGGGAAAGGCCTCAACCCATCCTGAAAAAGTATTTCTAAAAACTAGTAGATATTTATATCCATATCTCCCTTGTCTTATTTCTGTGAAGTCTACCTCCCAATAAGCCCCCAGTGGATCTCCTCTGGGCAACTTACCCTGTCTACTTTTGTTCTGCATGCATTCATTTTCTAACAAGGCTCACAATTATTAACAATCTGTCTTACAAGTTCAGTCTTGGGACCAAGTTCTTTGATCTCAAAACAGTTTGTATTAACTTATCAGCACCCGAGTGAGTCCATTGATGCATCTGTTTGATCATAAGCCAGGCTTTCCTTTGTGGTAGAATAATCTTTCCTGAGGGAGTGTGCCACACCCCTCTCTTAGTGTCATACCAGTTATTGGGGTCTTGGTGGATCAAAGTCAGGTTTTCTATGATGCATGTGAGCCCCTTTTCTTTACTGGGTGCTGTCTGGATGGTCAGGATTAAGGGAGCCTGTCGGGCAGCTTCTCAGGTGACCTCTTCTGCCATGTTGTTCCCTCTGGCCACAGGAGAATCACTGTTTTGATGGCCAGGGAAATGGATTATACCCACTTCATTGGCAAAAAAAGAGCTTTTAGCAGAGCCAAAATTTCAATTTTATTTTTAATCTCTTTTCCATCTGATGTGAGGAAGCCTCTCTGCTTTTAGATTGTCCCATGTACATGAGTGGTGGCAAAGGCATACCAGCTGTCCATGTAGATGTTTATCCTTTTTCCCTCTCCCAGTTCCAAAGCTTCATGAGGGCTACCAACTCAGCCTTCTGGGCAAAGGTCCCCTCTGAGAGGGATTGGTCCCAAATGGTGTGTTGTTCATCTACCATAGATTCCCCTGCCCTTCTCTGTCCATTTTCAAGGAAACTACTCCCATCCATATGCCAGGTCACTTCTGCATCTGTCAAAGTCTGATCTGACAAATCCTTACACCAGCCCCTTCTACTTCTGCTAACACCTGTTGATAGTCATGGATGGAAAGTTCCAGTTCTGGATCTGGGAGCAAGGTAGCCAGGTTTAGGCTTGCAGGGAGTGAGAAAGTTACTCAGTCAGAGTTAAGCAACAGAGTTTGGGTCATTTGGGCATTGATAAGCCAGCAATCAGGTGGTCGCTACACCACACTTTCCAGGACATGCAGGGCCATTACCACCAGGTCTTGTCCTACTTAGTTTGTCTGCATCTTTGACTACTGTGGCCTACAGCTGCCACAATATGTAGGCAAGCCAGCTGCCCCACCATCACAGGGTTCAGTTTCATTGATAAATAGGCAACTAGTCTCTTCTATGGTCCAAATGTCAGCACCCCTTTCACTATTCCTTTGCTTTCCTCTACAAAGAGATAGAAGGGCTTGGTAACATCTGGGTGTCCTAATGCAGGGGGCTGTCATTAAGACCTGTTTGATGGAGTCAAACACCTGCTGTTCTTTTTCTGCCCAGTGGAAAGGATGTCCTGATTTTGTCAGGGGATATAAGGATTTAGCCAGTTCAGCAAAACCTGGTATCGAAAGTCTGCAAAACCCCACTGCACCCAGGAACTCCCTCACTTGTTTTAGAGTCATGGGAAGGGGAATGTGGAACACAGTATCTTTTCTGGCATCAGAAAGCCTCTGCTCGCCATCTGTCAATAGGTACCCCAGGTAACCTACCTTTCATTGACAGATCCAAGCCTTCTAAGCAGAGACTTGGTAGCCAAGTGTGCTTAGTTCAAAGACTAGCTTCTTGGTTCCATCTAGGCACTGTGCTTCAGTTTCAGCTACAACAAGAAGGTCGTGTACATATTGAAGTAAGGTTATGTGGAGGTTAGATTCTCAAAACACTGCGAGGTCCCAATGTATTGCTTCATCAAAGATCATGGGAAAGTTTTTGAATCCCTAGGGCAGATGGTCAATGTCAGTTGGCCCATAACCCCTAATCCAGGGTCTTTACATTCAAAAGTGAAATACTCCTGGCTTTTGGGTGCCAAGGAAAGACAGAAGAAAGCATCCTTTAGATCTAGTACAGTGTACCAAGTCCTAGATGGAAGAATGGAACTCAACAGGTTATAAGGGTTAGGCACAGTAGAATGTAGGTCTGTGACACTTTTGTTTACTTCTCTGAGATCCTGTACTGGTCGGTAATCATCAGTTCCTGGTTTCTGAATGGGCAGGAGGGTTGTGTTCTAAGCTGACTGGCACTTGCATAGGACACCAAACTGGAGCAACCTAGCAATGTGAGGCCTTACACCATCTCTGGCTTCCCTGGACATGGGGCACTGTCATACCACTATCAGGCTGGCAAGAGCTTTTAGTTCTGCCTGGACAGGTGGTTGGTTTTTAGCTTGCACCAGTCCTCCAGTCTCAGCCCAAGTCTGCAGGTAGTTTTGTAGCCAGTAGTCCATCTTGGACAGGGCCTCATTTTCAGGTTCAAACAGTTCATCTAGCCACATAGTTAAGACATAATCTAGCCACATAGTTACTACTCATGGTTCCCCAGTTTAGCAATGAATTTGGACTCCAATTTTAGTTAATAAATCTCTCCCCAGTAATGGGATTGGGCACTCAGGTACAACAAGAAATGAGTAGGATACCTAGGCCACTCTGAGATCTATAGATCTTTGGGTAGTCCATGAATATTGTTTGATACCAGTTGCCCCTTGAGCCCATGATTTTATGTTCAACACTGGTCCTTCTGTCCCCAAAAGCACAGAGAACTGGGCTCCTGTGCCCACTAGGAACTGAATAGGCTTCCCCTCCAATTTGAGAGTTATCCTGGGCTCAGGGAGATGTTCTGAACCCTGTCCTCCCTATCTGCTGTCTCCCTAAAGGGCTCTTGGGCCCTGGGGGCTGAAGTGGGAGTTTCTTTTTTTCTTATCTTGAGCCCAGTGTTCCTTCTCCTTGCAATAGGCACACTGGTCTCTCTCTAGTTGGTCCTTCCAGGGACCTAGTCCCATCTGGACTTCTTTATCCCTAACTACTGTGACCAAAATCCTCTGTAGATTCCTTTCCTATCTCACTTTTTCTCTCTTACTTTTAATTCGTTTGGTTTCTTAGCCTCTCTTTCTTCCTCCATTTCCCTGTTCAGGAATACCTTTTCTGCCACCTGTATGAGATCCTTTAAAATCTTATCTCCTGGGACCTCTAATTTCTGAAGTTTCTTCTTAATGTCTCAGCTACAGTGGTCTATGAAAGCTACTGTCACTGTGGCTCTATGTAACTCACTTTCTGAATCATAGGGGTGTATTGCTTAAAGGCCTCCATTAGCCTTTCTAGGAAGGCAGCATGGGACTTGTCTGGCCCTTGAATGACCCCTCTTTTCTTGGCCCAATTAGTGGGGCACTTTGCTCAACTCCCCTTGAGACATGTCAACACAGTCTGTTGATAGACTTCCAGGTGCTCCCTACCTTCAGGAGAGTTGTAATTTCAGGCAGGCAGCAGAGGAGAAATCCATCATCAGTGGTAGCAGAGTTCTGAGTAGGGGTCCCATTTTCCTGGGGAACATTTTTTCTGACCTCTACAATGATTCTCTCTCTCTCTCTCCCTCTCCCTCTCTCTCTCTCTCTCTCTCTCTCTCTCTCTCTCTCTCTCTCTCTCTCTCTCTAGTCCCCCAGTGGTAAAGAGGATCTTCAAAAGCTGCTGGCAATCATTCCAGGTGGGCTGATGGGTAAATAAGACAGAATCTAGATGGTCAATGAGTCCCCAAGGATTCTCAGAGAAAGGAAGATGTTGAGATTTCCAACTGTAAAGATCGACCATCATGAATGGCCAGTATTGAAGGAAGCACTTGGTTGCCATCCCAATCAGGTGGCCCATAAGCTCAGAGGGGGAGGACCATGACAGTATCTAGAGGTGTAATCTGCCTATTCCAGGTTCCCATGGCCAGTACAGCATTATCAGACTCAGAAGAAGGAGCTGAAGCTGTTGGCTGTGGTCCCTGCAGACTTAAAGAGGAAGGATAAGGGGGAGGAGGATCCAGAAGAAGTAAATCAGGAGGGTATGAATTTTGAAGACCATTCGTTTTAGACAGAGGAGGGTCCTGTAAAGCAAGGACTGAGATAGTAGAGAGAATTAAGAAGGGCTGGACCCAACCCAGGGGATCCATAACCAGACTTTCCCAAACCAAAATATATGGAATTTTGTCTGGGTGGCCATGGAGCCCAGGATTGAAGATCTGTTTTCTGACTACTCAGATGATTGTCAAGACAAAAGATCTCTCTGCCAGTCACCTGACTCCAAATGTGGGCCACTCAGAAGAACAAAGAGTGGTCAACCTGGACTTTTTGACCTCCACCAAAAGGTTATGGCCACGTCTTTGAATGTGGACTCAATGGCTCAATGTCAAACCAAAAGGAGTTGAAATAGTCTGTCCCATGTCCATCTGTTGGTTCATCAGAAATTAAACACAAAAATGAAAGCAAAGAAACAGAGATAGGCAAGAGAAATGGGTTTCTTGATCAGGATCTCACAACCAGGATTCACAATCTCAGGACTCCTGAAGGAGGTACAGGTTCTCAGAGAATTTGAGGCATCCCACAGATCCTCCCTGGCCATGGCATTAAGGCATGTCTACCCACCATGTATGGCCAATTCTAGACCAGTCACGGATCACTCTGGAGTTCACACACAAAATGAGAGTAAGAAAAATACAAATGGTGAACACAAAGAGAAAAATGCACAAACAGACAACAGGCACTCTACCTGCTTCAAGCAATCCATTGGATTGCTCATGTCAAGTATTGAGATGGGTAGAGGTTTCCCAGCCAATCCACCAAACATAAGACTCGAAGAGTCTTGCTCAAGAAGACCCCCTCTCAAGAAAACACAAATAGCAATTGATGCAAAAGGCAGGAGGTTTATTGAGCCAACTCACTAGGGTAACCCATCCTACTGAGACTAGATGACCCAGAAGGAACATTGTAAGCAGTTTTTATACTCTTTATGGATGTTGGTCACATCAGCAGGAGTTATACTTTAAACACATTAACATGTGTTTTACCTTTATCAGGGACTTTCTGGAGGGTCAATACATTACAAGAATTGTTTACTCAGGCTGGGTCTTCCCAGAGGGTCAGGTTGTTCCCAGATTGGGCCATGGGGGCCTCAAGATTATTATTGTCTTTCATAATGAGGTATTATAAATTGCACTGTCATGCATTCAAACATAAGAACTGGCAGACAAACTTTGTAATGTGAAAGTAATGGTCTTACTATTGATTTTAAAGAGAATAGATTATTTAAAATTGGGTTTTGCTTTCCAAAGTTGTAGTTACACTCTAATATTGCAAGAGAAACTTAAGAATTATGGCTAGCAATTGCCAGTGTTCCATTGACTGAGGTTTGCAGTCTGATCGAAGGCTCATGATTCTTAACTCACACATATTTCCGAATAGGATGATTTCAAGAGTGATAAAGTTAAAAACATCGGTGGCCAGTATGGGCCTACTGCCACTTTTATACAAGCTTTACTGGATACAGTAGTAGAAGCAAAATTTAACCTCCCAAGATTGGGAAGATCTCAGTGGGAATTTATTTGGCCTCAAACAGGCTTCTTTTGAACTGTTTCAGGAATTTGTGGATAGACTACTAAAAACAGCTACTAGAAATGTTTGGAAACCCTTAAGCAGAGGTTCCTTTTGTTATTAGACCCTCATACAATGGTGTCTGGCTGAAGGCTTCTGCCCTGCAGGAGGAGTGGGCATTAGGCCTGGCCTTGGGCAATAGGCTCAGATTATTAAGTATTTACATTTGAGTTAATGCAAAGCACAGAGCTGCCTCCATGGAGGCTTGTGAGGCACTGTTTTTGTCTTGTAAAACCCACTCAGGAAGTTTCAGGCCCAAAAAGCATTATTAACAGATCTATCCAGGTGTGGTTCAAAATAAAGTTCAAACTTAAGTTCTATGAAAGGTTAATAAGGCTATGTAGAACTTATGAAGGCATTAAAATCTAGCATGTCTACTCCATACAAAATTATTATGGATTTGCATGGTTGCTTTTTTTGTTTTGCGTCCTGATCATTGTAAAGCACTTGCTTCTAATGAGCTAATTTTAAAGAACCAATAAAGCAATTTCATTGAAAAGTTTTTCCTCAAGGAATGACTGAAAGCCTTACCTTATGTGAGAAAAAAAATGTTTGTCTCTGCTTTAATGCAAGAGGCTAGGATTTTAAATCTTTTGGTGTACATCATTCATGGATTTTACTACAGGCCTTTGCTCCTACAATGGGCTTTAAAAATATTGAACTAGTTCCCCACCATCTTGGATCATACAGTTCAATCAGGGAAGCTCCAGATCAACGGAGAGCCCCGCAGTTAAACAGAGACCCGCCGGCTGTCACAATCTTAGCAGGAGCAGCTCAACCAGACTGAGTCCTGTGGACTGAAAGCTCCACAATCTAGGCTCCAGCAGTCCAGCCAGGGAAGCTCCAGTCCTGCAGGGAATCCCACGGTTCGACAGAGTACTGAGACCTGCCACCACCTTGGACCTGGTAGCCTAACCAAGTCACCACAGAGAACCAACAGACAAGACCAAATCTGTGGTAATAAAGAATTGATTCTTAAGAGTTGACATCTAGGCAAACCAGGAGGAGATGGCAGGAGGCCAGTTACATGCCCAGCAGCAAGCCTGGAGGAGACTTGAGTCCAGCTCAGCAGAGCTCAAGAGGTAATTAAAAGCCCAGGGGTGGAAAACTACTGGTTTCCGCCTCGGGTGTGCGGATACCCTCTGCAACATCAGCAACAAATGACAGGCTCAAAGGAGCTTCAAATACCAACCAGTAACAACAAGACCAACTAACTCCAGAGATAAACAGATGGCAAAGGCAAACATAGGAACATTACTAACAAAAACGAAGGCAATATGGCAGCATCTAAACACAATTTTCCAACCACAGCAAGTCCTGGATACCCCAACAAACCAGAAAAACAAGATTTGGATTTAAAAGCACTAGTCATGATGCTGCAAGTGGAACAAAAAAAGACATAAACAAATCTCTTAAAGAAATGCAGGAGAACATCAATAGGATAGAAGCACTTAACAATGAAAACACAAAAATTACTTAAAGAATTCCAGGAGAATATGAATCAACAGATAGAAGCCAATAAAGAGGAAATTAAAAAAAAACACTTAAAGAAAAGCAGGAGCAATTGAGTCAACAGGCAGAAAGAGGAAACACAAAAATCTCTTAAAGAATTGTAGGAAAACACAAACAAACAAGTGAATGAACTGAGCAAAACCATCCAGGATCTAAATACAGAAGTAGAAACAACTAAGAAATCACAAAGGGAGACAACTTTGGAGATAGAAAACCTTGGGAAGAAATCAGGGTTTGTAGATGCAAATATCAACAACAGAATACAAGAGACAGAAGTAAGAATCTCAGATGCTGAAGATACCATAGAAACCATTGACTAAACAGTCAAAGAAAATGCAAAATGCAAAAGGCATGTAATCCAAAACATGCAGGAAATCCAGGACACAATGAAAAGACCAAACCTAAGGATTATAGGTATAGATGAGAGTGAAGATCTACAACATAAAGGGCCAGCAAATATCTTCAACAAAATTAAGGAAGAAAACTTCCTAACCTAAAGAGAGAGATGCCCATGAATATACAAAAAGCCTACAGAATTCCAAACAGACTGGACCAGAACAGAAATAACTCCTGTCATATAATAATCAAAACCCCAAACTTAGTAAACAAAGAAAGAATATTAAAGGCAGTAATAGAAAAAGACCAACTAACATGTAAAGGAAGACCTATCAGAATCACACCAGACTTCTCATCAGAGACCATGAAAGCTAGAAGACCGTGGGTAGATCTCATGCAGACTCTAAGAGAACACAAATGCCAGCCAAGACTAATATATCCAGCAAAACTCTCAAGCAACATAGAAGAAGAAATCAAAATATTCCATGACAAGACCAAATTTACAAATTTTCTTTCCAATAACCCAGCCCTACAAAGGATAATAGGAGGAAAACTCCAATACAAGGAAGGAAACTAGACCCCAGAAAAAGCAAGATAGTAACATTCTCCCATCAAACTCAAAAGAAGGATACCACTCAAAAACAAAAATAACATCAAAAATGACAGGAAGAAATAATCACTATTCCTTAATATCTCTTAACATCAATGGACTCAATTCCCCA
>BDUI01000683.1:146922-161489 GCA_002335545.1 Apodemus speciosus | reverse complement strand
ATCCATTTCTCTAAGAATTTCATGAATTCATTGTTTCTAATGGCTCCATCGTGTATATATACCACATTCTGTTTTAATTTTTGTATTAAGGCTTTAAATTTTGACATATATTCTGTAATTGAAGTAACCCTACATAGGGCTAGCTTCAATTTGAGGGCTGATCCCATATTTGTGTCACTTGCATATGACTACAGGCTGCAACATTTGGCAGCATAGCCACACAGTATGCATCTTCCTCTTCTTGAATTTTGCCCTCTTTTCTATTTTAGAAGACCATCAAAAGTTCACTTTCCAAGCATCCTACTAATTGTTTTATTTTTGTAATCACTTGAAACTCTTCTGTTGTGTTGCTACCTTTAGGCGGAACTTCTTACATGCTGTCTTGGGCTTGCTTACTATATCCAACAGACCTTTACCTCTCTGCACACCCCGAAGACAACTTTTGTTCTGTCTTTACTGCTCCAATTATTGTAGGCATAGTTTGCACTTACTGACTCATTTTTGATGTCTGATGATCTTTGTGCAATCATATCTAAAAGCAGAAGGCTCAGTTACTAGAATTGACAGGAAGCACCTGCCAGGCTAGAAGCAAGGAGCCTTGAGCTGGGTCTTATGTGTTTCTAGAAAAGCCCTATGGTTTTTGGCAAGGCAAAAATGCAAACATCCCTAATTCTGTGGATGCTGCAGGGTGAAAAGTTCACTGTGTATGGGGTGAACTCAGCTCTTCCAAATTCGAACTTACCTCTCTCAACTTCTCTCTGGTGAATATTGAGCACCGGCATCACTCTCCCTGGACCTGGCTCGAACTGCCTTGGCTTATTAACTTACTTTCTGTTTTAATAACCTTATCAGAAGCTGTCATCCACTGATGACCTAAGCAGATGTGAGTAATTTTAATTGTCAACTTGACTGGATTTGGAATACCAATACCCTCTGGGAGGATGCTTCCAGAGAGGACTAAATACAAGCGAAATACCCTCAGAGTTTGGGAGGTAGCAGCTCATGGGCTGAGGCCCCAGATTGAATACAAGGGAAAAGGGGTGTGGGGTGGGAGGCTTCTGTGCACCTGCATTCCCTCCAACTGCCTCCTGATCTTTGGAGAAATGGGAAAGCTGCTACAGGTCCAGAGCTCTGCCTAACTGCCTGCTTTGCTGTGATGGACTATAATCTCTCAACTAGGAGTGAAAACAAACTTTCCTCCTTTAAATTGCTTCTCACCAAGTATTTCATCTCAGGACTGAGAAAAACAGTACAATAGTCTGACCTCTGAGAAACTGGGTTCCATCTGTCTTGAACTATCCAAACACCCAGCAACTTTGGTCCTCTACCTACCGTCCCTTAAACAGTAGAATTGTGTACAGAGCCATATTGGGGTGTCATGCCACTTGGTAGGAACTCGACATTGATCAAGGTGAACTTCCTCTTCCAGCCTTTGTTGAACAGGGATTCCTGTGCTATTCAGGGTCCTGCTCCACCTAGGGTGGAGTGCTCAGAGTAAAGGTGAAGTTCATTGTTCCTCCAGGTCTATCAGTTCCTGAATTAAGCAGGTGACCCACCCAGCTGCCTGAGCAGTGGAGCCAAGAACCGCCAGACCACTTCCCCGGAACTCACCCCAGAGTCTGGGGAGAAGGGCTCACCTAAACTCTTAAATTGTCAGACCTCCATTAAACTTGGGGCCTTGATCAGCAATACTGTTGTCCTGGCCTGCATTCTTTTCACCACCACCCCTTCATCTATCCCCCAGCTTCTCTTCCCGGAACCCAGTTTGCAGTAGCTGCTGGCAGCTACAGAATTGTCTTTTGATTCTTGTTTGGTTGGTTTTGTTTTGTTTTACCTGAGTGAATTCTCGATAATACTGTATTTATTCAAATATGTGTAAGGCCCAAAGTTAACCTGTAAGTCCAACCCATCCCAAAGAAGTAACTTCCTAGAAGGCTGGGAGTTGTAGTTCTTGGAAAATAACAAAGCCTCACAGGGAAAATATGGCAGTTTTATGGTATTATCCTTGTAAATCCCTGAAAACAAACAAAACAAAAAGACAAAGCATGTCTGAGACCACTTAGCTGGGAATTCCAGAGAGTAATGCTGACCAAAGCCCATTCTTTTATTTTTGACAACATTTAATTAAAAGCTTCCTTCAATTTTGGGTCAAATGGTTTTTCTCCAACAAATCTCAGGATTAAGGTATGTAGTTCCAGAATATGCCCAGAAACAAGGGCAATGAGCACATAGAGAATTGAGAGTCCATGCGTTGTAAAGCAAATTGCTCTCTGTTGGGGATAAAGATCCCTGTGCTCTCTACTTTTCTCCTGTTATGATAAATGCTATGAGCAAATGCAGCTTGTTTGCTGCCTTTCAAAGAAAGAGCTGGTTCTGGCTTATAGAGCTAAAGAGTCCACAATGGTTGGACTTTTCATACCAGCAGCAGATAGCCAGAGCAGGAAGCTTGGAGATCATATTTTCCACTGCAAGCATATAGCTGAGAGAGGGAACTTCAAATAAGGTGATACTGTATAATCTCAAAACTCTTCCCCCCACCACTTACTTCCTTCTGTAAGCTTTTACACCTTCCCACCAGCTAGTCATCAAATGTTCAAATACCCAAACCTATGGGAGACACGTCTCATTCAAATCACCACAATCCTTTATTTGCCTCCTAATTCTTGTGTATTATAGGGTATGACTAAAATCAGATAGAAAATAACACGCAGTAGAGAAAAACTTACATAACCTGTCAATCAAATAGGGAATCAGCCAAGCTACACCTCTGACAATCAACCTCTCTCTGCAAAGTGAGACTCCACCACCACCTCTGAGTGTACTGCTTCCAAGGTGTCTCATCTTCACTATGGCTTTACTTTTGAATCTTGCCCCATTACCACCTGTGAGTGCTTTCTCATCCTTTGAATAGCCTGGAAACACTCAGCCCAGACAATAACTCTAGTAGTCTTCACAACAGAAATGGACAGGCACTCTGTGCCTAGCATGACCTGGCAAGTCACCAGTCTTCTACAGTGTGAGGCTCCTTCAGTTTCAAATCTCCTTTTTGTTATTTTAATGTGGGGAGATGGGTACCCATGTTTGCTGTTCAATCTTGAACCAAAAGTTCCTTTATATTGTTTTGGAACACTTTGTTCTTACCAAAAAAATAAAATATCCTTGAATAACATGCATAAAACTATTACTTAGAGACAATGATCTAAAATTCAGTACATCCCAATAATTCTAGGAGACGAGATGGCAGCAGTACAGAATAATCATTTCCTGGACTCTCCAATATTTGGTGTCTGTCATTAACCTTAGCCACTGGCTTCATTTATTAGCAGAGGAGCAAATTGAGCCTCTAAAAGGAATGTCACATGTGCAACACACTTAGTTCTTCATTTTCTTCTCAGGCACATTTGTTAGCCTCTGTGAAACAAGCAATTGGACCTTGGTTTAGTAACAGGTATGTGAACCAAAATGTAGAGAATATATGCTCTCTCTGAGACTAAAAGTTCTATACTCCACAGCCCCACAAAGTAAAGTAAATGACAGAATCATCATCCTGAGGACACACATTGTGGATTCAAATGTAATCTTTTAATTGATTCCCTCAAATCTCCAGTTCTGTATGAGTTACTTATTACAGAAGATTGATTTCCCTAAAGTAAAGTAAATCATACACTCTGCAGCTAAGATTTAATTCCAGTCCTCAAAATCCAAAGTGCATGCTACATTCTCATGATCGGGAACCCTGTGACAAGCCCCTTTTGTGTGTAGGTGTGCATTAGGCTCAGATAAAACTTGGAGCTCAGCTGATTCATTAAATGTTTTTTCCTCAAGTTTTATAATTGGTAGCTCACAAGAAAGCTGGAGTCTAGGCAATTTAAGAAAGTGTGCTTGTCATACCAGTAATCTGTATCAAAGTAGCAAAATAGAAATGATTCTGACAACTGTCAAACATCTTTCTGGAGATGGACAATGAGGAAAATACTAAGACTGTCATTTATTCCTGAACCCATTTGCCTGCTAGCAAACATGATTGACAGAACTCCCATACAAAACCAACAGGTTGGGGCATGAGACTTTCCCATTAGTTGACTATTAACCAGGGACAATGTCACCACTGATAGATTCCATGGGATCATTTCTACTGAGGACTTCTTTGGAACATAACTCTGATGAAATATTATCTTTTATGAATTAAATTGGTGCACAGTTTATACTTGGAATATTTTACAATTGATCAATAATCCTGCCTGCCCTTGAAGGTTCCACCTTTCTTACAATTAATACTATAAATATAATTGCTGCAAGTTGTCTAAATGGCTTTTAAGTTCCAGAGGAAAATAGAAAATTCCTAGAACAAGATATTGTTTCTTGCTTTTAGTAGGCCAGGAATTTGCCTCAAAATTCTAAAAGAGCAACCCCCACCCCAGGCCTCTTCTCCCACTGCCAGTGAGTGTCAGTGGTGGCAACAGAGGAAGCAATGTCTCAGATATGCTGACAATACATACAATGCAATTGGATTTCATCCAGAGATTGCTACTTTTCTTCTTTACTAAGAAAGTTAGAACCTGGTAAGAACACCACATATCAAAAACTGAAGATGGCATCAGCTCTTCTAGAAATGGTTGGGGCTGGCAAGGGAGCTTTCCCACTATTTCCTTTCATAAGTCCCAAGACAAAAACACAAGGAGCATCTATGCAGTTGGTGAGTCGCAAAAGACATATGAGGCAAACAACCATTTCAAGGTTTCTATGAACATCTTCAGGACATTTCACCTTGTAATGATAGAGACCACCGAAACCATCACAGTGCTGCATTACAGAGCTGTATCACAGTGCTGCATTATACTGCTGTGTTTCAGTGCAGTGTTACAGTGTTGTGCTACACTGCTGTGTTAGAGTGCTACATTATGCTTCTGTATTACAGTGTTGTGTTACAGTACTATGTTACAGTGTTGCATTATACTGCTATGTTACAGTGTTTTGTCACAGTGCTGTGTTACAGTGCTGCATTACACTGCTGTCACAGTGCTGTGTTACAGTGCTTGATTATAGTGTTGTTACAGTGTAGTATTACAGTATTATGTTACAGTGCTGTGTTACAGTGCTGGGACTGAGTGTGTGTGATTCTCTTGCCCCATGCTACATCACTCCAGGCCCAAACAAAAATCAGTTAGCTACATTTTCCTGGCAACAGGTGGATCAGAGATTGTAGGTTTGCCAACCAACTAGTTCATCAAAGCTAGCAAGTTGCTCATTGCAATGAAAGACTCTTTTCTCACTGTTGCCACCAATCTCTCTTCTAGTTAATTTTTTGTGATGCGTGCATTATGCATTAAAACCATTGTTTGAATCTGTAAATTTCCAATTTGACAATTTTATTTCTCAAACATATTCTATGCCTTTTTTGTATTATCATTTTCAATTTTTTTTGCTGAGATGCACCTGTGTGTTCTATGAATGTTGATCACAGCTAATGCTCACAAGGAGTTACATGTCACTTGATCATACCTAGTACTGTTTCTGCTTCCTTTATTATCATCTGCTTTCCATGTGCACCTGCTTTATTTTTGGTTGAGTTCTGAACTACATTATGATGTACAGAGAACCAGAATCCTGAAAACTACCTTTCTCCAGCAAGGGACTCTGTTCTGTTCCACAGCCAGAGGAAAACTGGCTGAATGAAATCAAATCAGTAGCTGATTTGATCACTTCTGGTTCTTGTGCTTACTTCTCCTTACTTTCGAAGAAAACCCTTGGGAATTCCAAGTAATGTCTTTAGAGATTCTGTTACTTCCCCTTTGATGGGTCCTAAAATGTTCGGAGTTTTTTTGTTTTGTTTTGTTTTTGTTTTGTTTGTTTGTTTGTTTTACTTTTGTCTCCAAGAKCCTGTCAAAAGTTCTGCTCAGCTTCCCCCTGTTCTTTTTATTTGGAGCAATCATCTTGAGGACTGGGAAAGATAAGGTTACCTTGACTTTTAAAAATTGTACTTGTTTTAGGCACAGGGATGTCCCAAGAGAGCCAAGTTCAACAATACTATGAGAAGCATTTCCTTCTTGACCTTTAATAAAATCAGCATGTTCCTGGCTTAGTTTTTCTTCCTTCAAAAAAGTAGAACCACATTTTAAGTATTTAAAAATTCCCAAATATTAAAAAAGTTTTTGACAGAGAAAAATCTAAATTAATATCTGCAGGAGGATATACATGTCTACCAGATATGGTGATTGAGTTGGGAATCTCTACACTATCTTAGTTTATTCTCCTGTTGTTAATAAAACACTCTCACAAATGCAACTTAAGAGACAATGCCTTTCTTCTTAATAGCAGTTAAGGGTGCATACAGTCTGTTATGGTGGAAAATCATATTGTCAGGAGCATTACATAAATAGTCACATCATAATCACAGACAAAACCAGAGAGTAATACTTGGGAGCTGCTGTATAGTTCTCTTCCTCATACAGACCTAGATCTCAAGCCAGGGAATTAAAACCACTCTTAGTGGACATGTCTTCCTAATTAGCACAACCAAGAGAACAATCTTCCACTGGCTTGCCCACCTACCCTTCTCCCAGGTGGTTCTAGGTTCTGTGAAGTTGAAAATTAACATTATCATCACAACCATGTAACAGACATAGTTCTTGCATGTGATTTAACTGAGGAGAGAAGGATCACACCTAATGTGGATGCCGCCATCCTGTGGACTATGGTTTCAGACTGAATAAAAAGTAGAATGCAAGCTGGACCCCAGCATTACTCTCTCTCTGCATTCTGACTGAACATTCAGGTTGTCCAACTGCCTCATTTCCCTGTTTTCATGGCCTCCCTGCCAGGATGAATTTTCCTCTTAAACCACATCACAATGGACCCCCATTTTCTTTACTTGCTGCTTCTCAGGTATGTATTCACACTAATGAGAAAAGTAACTAATATGCCAGGTAAAACAGGAATGCACCAACAAGTTTTCGTCATTTGGTTGTCTTTTTCTTCTTTTTTTAAATTTTTGTTTGTTTCATGTATATGAGTGCTTTACTCACATACATGTCTGTGGACTATGTCCATGACTGGTGTCCATGAAGGTCAGGAGAGGGCATCACATCCACTGGTACCAGTAGAAAATATTTAATCTCAAAACCTCAAATCAGGGTTTCTACCCCACAGCTTAGGATCACTAAGTTATTAAAAGGGGATTAAAGTAATTAGATGAATACATCAAGAGCATGTCTGAGTTCAGATCAATGTGAGTTTAAAGATGGCCTATTTCTGGGTGTGCTATGTCCATGTCTTCAGATCTTTGTGCACCTCAAAATTTAGATCTCTTTGGATCCAACCTTTAGCCAATTATCTACGTATCAGCATGTGATACTAGCTAGCCAAATCCTTTCACCCATGTCTTATCCTTTTGAGAATGGTTTTTTGGGGACTGTTGGCAGATTCTGAGCCTTAGCCTTGGGAGTAGAGGCTCTGCTTTGCTTTTTCACAGGACATGAAATGTATTGCCTCATGGTATTGACCTGATGATTGGCATACTTGATTGATCTCCATGGTTCTGGATTCCATATCTATACATCTACTCTTCTTTTCACAAATGGATGGCAAGTAACTATTCAAATCTCCCTCTGGATGAGAGAGCAGCATGGGAGGCAAGGGTGGGAACAGAGTATTCTGCCTTTGGTTTAGTGTTATTTTCACTGTGTTTATAGGAGAGGATAAGCATCAGTCATTCTGTTTTCCATTTAGGAAACTTAGAGTAAAATAAGTTGAGTGGTGAGGTCAAAACTAAATCAAAAGTTCATAGAGCTCCCATCAGATCTGCCCTGACCAAAGACACAGAAGACACCACTTGTCCATCACACACCCCTTTATTATAGCAAAGGCCGCATTCTGGCCATTTGGCATTTTGTTATCAAGTGAAAAAAAAAAAGACTTTTTACAAAAAACAAGTTCTATGACTCATGATATGAATGTTGAATAAACAAACCATTAGGTAGATGTATTAGGGAGGACAAAAATTAACCAAAATGTTTAAAAGAAAAAAAGCAGTGTGAAAGGAAGAAATTGGGCTTATGATTTCATTTTCACATACTTTTTCTCCTAAAATTAATTTGCTGTGTTTTAACTTTAGAAATAATGTGCTTGCTGCATAAGGAAATTAGGTCACATAAGAGCAGATAAAGGAGAAAATCACTTAAATCTCCCCATCCTGATGCAATATTGTCACATTTTGAAGGATATTTGTACCTAGTATCTTCCTCACATGTTTAAACATTGAATGTTATGGTATTAAGTGGACTGACCCATGCCTATGAACTCTGGTTTTACTGTGTGGATGGAGGTTGTTTCTAATGTAATCATAAACAGCATTGAAGTGAATGTCCTATCCAATGCACTTTTGCTCTGACATGAAAGATAAGGCTAGATTAATATGTGTTTGATATTTAAAGAGACCCATGTTGATTTCCATGCAGCCCACATTGTTGAGTTACAGACAATGCTTCTTCATGTTGGAGGTTAACCTGCTCATGAGAAAGCATGAATTGTCTGTCCTCTTCACTTCTATGATTTATTTCACCTTTAGCATCAGATCCAGCCCTTGTGTTATGTGTATCTAAGTGAACATCTTGCAAAGTATAAGCCTGCTTAGTCCAGAGGTTTAACGTCAGGAAGATCAGTTGTGTTCCTTCATATACAGGGAATATAAATCAGTTTTTTTGTTCAATACCTTCTTTAAAATCTCACTTTTTAGGCTTAGTTAATTGATACTAAATTAATAATTAATTTATAGGTGAGGACAGCAGCTTGCTATATTAAGATGCTACACTTTGACAACACATGTGACCTCACGCCTTTTCAAATATTCATTGAACCCATATGATGGCTTATATCTGTAACCTTTCCATCTAAGAATGTGAGCCAGAAGGAGTCCACATTTGGGGCCAACTTGGAGTACAGTGTGAGTGCCAAGTCAACCCAGACTGAATGAAGAGATCTTGTCTTGAACTACAGGGAGGAAGATGGAAAGAGAAAGCAGAGGGTAATGGTTTTGTGTGTGTGTGTGTGTGTGTGTGTGTGTGTGTGTGTGTGNGAGAGAGAGAGAGAGAGAGAGAGAGAGAGAGAGAATCCATATGCAACTTTCTATAATAAAATCTTAAAGATAAATTTTTAAAATTATTTTGGCTGCTTTTTCACATTGAGCAGAGATTTGGATCCTTTTATATTAAAAATATTTGTAATTAAAACTGTGAGTGCTGCCAACTATTGTTACTGCAGCCACAAATTAGAATTGATCTACTATACCTATTCTTTGAGTTCTGTACTCTATGACCATGAAAAAGGGATGTTGATATTAGAAGTACCTAATCCTTTCTACATGATGTCCTGAGATACCCTGTTCTTTCTCTTCCCTGGTACAAGGCATTGGGTGATACCTATAAGGACATTCTGGATGTCAACTTCAATACTAACTGTTGTTTCCAGTTATCACAACAAAAACAATACTGGTTTCTAAAGTCATTACGCTCTCATCATAAGTATCCATAAGAAAATGACATATAGACTTCACTTCTCCCCTTGTCTGCATTATAGATCTTTTATAAAAACCCTGACATAGAGAAGGCTCCAATTCACTGGTGTTAGACTGGAGAGATGGCTCAGCCATTAAAGGCTAGGCTCACAACCAGTTCATTGGTGTTACCAGTAGAAGAGTAGAGTAGAAAACTTTTATTTTTAGCTCACCCTTTACTTTTTTAAATGTAACTGTGCAGAAAACTGAACAAAGCATATCTGATTGGGTAGTATTAACAAAACATCATGGCCTACATAGATCATTTAAGAAATACTTTTATTTAGCTTATACGTTGAGAAGTTAAAAGTTCAAGACTCACTCACTCCATCTGTTTAGTCTCTGATTTGGGCACCGCTCACTGGGTCACAAGATTGTAATGAAACTAAAAGGGATATAGCAACATGTGGATGGAGCCAAGCACATAGAGTAGCTTCACCTTGCAACAACTTTCATAAGAAAGAGCTAACATGATGCTTGAGATTAATGTTAATGCATTCCAAGAGCAACACCCAATGACCTCATTACTTTCCATTAAGACACATCTTCTAAGGGCCCCACCATTCCTCTCTGTCACTGAATGGGTAACCAAGATTCTGCTAATGAATTCATGGAGACATATCATATATAAATTGTAGAAGTAGGGGGGGTCCATGTTAATGGGTTTTCACTAAATTATTCCATCTAACCTGCTCCAATTCAACATCAGAACATTGCTAGTAACAGAAGATTAGTGTTTTCCCTTTTGATCATTCTCCCTAACATTAAACTCACACCTAATTCCTAAGCTGATACAGTAATTAGATAGGTATGTACACAAATGCTTGTGTCTTCATTTTTCCTTCTTTGCTTCAATATGTAAGCCTTGAGGCCATCATTCCATCTCTCCCATCTGTACTTAGAGTCACCCCATCCAGGACACAAGAGCTTCTGCCATGGATTTGCTTCTCATTTCTTTTATCACTTCCACATGCCATTCAGTTAAATGCCACTGATTCACATGCTACTTTTTCACATACCATTTTGCTCATTTGATTTGTTATTGAAATAATCCACTCTTTTTAAATACCTCAAACTAAATCCCAACATCAATGAAAACAAGAGATTCAGTGTTCATTTTGTTTTTTTAATATATGTTAAATGAGTGCTTTTAATGTTTAAAAAATGTATCAATGGGAAAATATTCTAATTTCATTTCTGTTATTTTGACCAGATACCCTGATGACAAAAAGCAACTTGGAGAAGAAAGGGTTTATTCAATTTTAATTCCAAGTACTGTCAGTGATTGAAGGGAAATCAAAGTAGAAACACAAAGCAGCTACATACACAGAGAAAAGCAGAGAAAAAGGAATGGATCATGTTGGATGCCTACATCATCCAACTGTTTCCTGTCCAACATAATTCTGGACTCCTGCCTGGGACATGGTGCCTCCCCCAACAGGCTGGGTCTTCCTACATCAATTAACAATCAAAACAATTCCCCCCACACAAGTACATGAGCAAACCCAATCTAGATAATTCCTCAATTGAGACTTTCTTGGCAAGTGATTCTGGGTTATAGCAAGTTGGTATCTAAAACTAACCATCATATCATTTAGAAAACTCTTATACCATAACATTTCTATAAAGAACATTTAAAAAATAATTTGCTTTGCTTCATAGTTTATCATTTACCTGGCTTAAAAGATACAAAATTCATATCCTGTCAGCATTCCTATGTTGTTCCAATCCTCAGGAGTTTCAGCAGATACAGATTACAAAACAGGTTCAGAAATGAGAATGCTAATTTGAGAACAGGCAATGAAACTGGTAACTCCCAGGTTGCCTATGAATTTGAATTAGCACATCAGAACACTCTGTCTCTGCAGCAAATGCCTCTGAAGCCAACTAGAGATCTACAATTGTCCTCTGGAGAGTGGGGCCAGAATATGGTAGCACCATGGTGGCAGTCACAGAGTATGGTAGCTTCATGGTGACAGAACATAGTAGCTCCATGGTGACAGTCAAGCTTTGCAGGTCTAGAAGTGAGAATGCCTGCCATTCCTTCAGCCTAAATAAAACCAACTCTGGCTCTGTCCTAAAAAAATATTTCTTTAATATCCTAGATTACAAAGTTTAATGTATACTGCAGTCAGCAGAGTAAGGCCTCACTATACAACTGATTCCTATAATGAGACGAAGGGAATAGAAATTTTAACAAGTAAGCCAGATCTAAAGAAGTTACAGTAAGAATGAAGACCCTTTCCTGTCTAAAGCCAAAAAGTGAAGTGTGCACAGAATTGTCAGATGCATGCCACTTTGTTGATTTGAGGATGCAGGAAGGATCACAGAACCCACAGCTATAGGCAGCACCTGCAAACTGCAGAAACAAAAAATCAGACAAGTGAATGAATGAATGAATGTAGTCTTTCCTGAATCCCTAACTGGGGACAAATCTGGGTCAACCCAGTGAGACCTTTTTGGAGTCTTCAGGGTGAAGAAGTGTGAAGCAAAACATTCATGTTCAGCTACTATGCTTGTGCCAAATTTTTCTGTGAGAAGAAACAAACAAAGCCGGGCATGGTGGCGCACGCCTGTAATCCCAGCACTTGGGAGGCAGAGGCAGGTGGATTTCTGAGTTCGAGGCCATCCTGGTCTACAGACTGAGTTCCACGACAGCCAGGACTACACAGAGAAACCCCGTCTCGAAAAAAAAAAAAAAAAAGAAACAAACAGTAAGTAGAAACACCAGTGATGTTAAGTGACAATCATGTTAAGAAGAGGCAGCTGTTCAGCCATGTATTGCCCGATTCTCTCAGAAACTGGGGGAACTTTTAATATTACACATTACATATTTAAAAGGGTTTTTCCCTACATTTTTAAGTTAATATAAAATACATTATGTAATAATTTTAAATACCCCGTATCTAAGCTACTAAAATTGTGAAATAGTATTTTTAAGCAAATAAACTATTTGACTTTCAAACTACTGACATCTTTTACTGGGTAAGGCCTCCTTAGGGCTGGGTTAAAGAAGTATGTGTTTTTGTTTTGGGAAGAAAAGCACTGTGAACTTTGATATAACTTATGTCCAATCAAAGACTGAGAGCTGGATTCTCCCAGAGAGCAGCCTATCTCAGCACTTCCACCTGGTTAGGAATGGGAGACATGTTCACCCTAACCTTTCTGCTCTATCTCCACATCTGTCTCCATACCATCATGGRAATTTTCCAGGTATCTGCCTGTGTTGAAGGAAGATGTCCTTTCCACAAGCTGAGCAGTGAGTGACTCATTGAGTAATTACTCAGTAGTGATTCCCAGAACATCTCCAGTGAAAACAGCCAGGTAGACTGGTCAATGACAGCCCTTCAGGAACTTGGGGTAGGAGATTAAGGCACTGTGAGTTTATTCTCTCCACCAAACATGTTCATAAATTGACCATAAGCACTAGAACCATGACAAGCACACATGGACCTAGCTTAGAAACTGATAACCAGGAGGACAGGACACAGGAAGACCTCTTTATCTGTGTGCTCAATGTCCATAAGCACAATGAGATCATGGAATAAGAATAGAAGGGAGAATGCATCAGAGATGAGCAATAGACTTGCCTACCTGCCATTATTTTCTAACAATACAATACCTGTTGAGCATTTATATTGTCCTGGCCATTGTTAAGTCACTCAGAGAAGAGCTAGAGTGTAGCTAGGGATGTGAGCTACATACAAAATCCAAGCTATCTTAAAGTGTAAGTAGATTCATGGATTTTTGGATCTGCTGGGGTTCATCTCCCACAAAGTCTGAGAGATGATTGTAATATGATATAAACTGATGGGTCAAGCATGGCATCATGGTATATGCCTTTAATCCTAGAACTGGGGAGACAGAAAGAGGGGTAGGCAGATTTCTGTGAGTTTGAAGCCAGTCTGTTCTACTTACCAAATTCCAGGCCAGGAGTGTCTTAAAACAAGCAAGCAAACAAACAAACAAAAATGGATGAGAGATTTTGCTCTCCAGCCTCTGAGTGCAACTCACACAAGACCATACAAATGGTAATGTTAATAGCAATGACCATGACAATAGCTTTGATATTTGTTAACTCAGCCATCTCAACAACCTTGCAAAGTGGGTAATACTAGTAGGTAAGGATACTGGACAATGTCTGGTTTGTGGTAATGGTAACAAAGCATATAAATGAACAAGGTATGATTAGGCAGTCTGTATCTAGAATCCACATTGATAACCACCTCATCATACTGCCCAACATGGAAGCCACATGAGCAACTTAAACACCAGGATGAATGAGGATGACTTAAACACCAAGATGCCGTGTCACTATCACATAGAAAGAGTAGAGGATAGGCAGTGGATTGGCTGCGTCTAAGTGGCTGGCAGCATCCTTGAGGAACAACAGAAGGAGTCATAGTGGGAGTGAATCTGGAAGGAGGCTGAAGTGAGCCAGGCTGGAGACCCAGTACAACCAGCTCAGCGGGCCACATAAGCCTGGTGCACACTGACCTGACTTCTGGGAGAGAAACCTTAATCACAGACCTTAGCCAGTCAGAGTGTAAACTCAAGATTTATTAGAAAGAACTATTCTAAATATTTTTTCTAGCATAATTATGTCATTATCCGGTTGCATCTTGCAATATAGAGAAGAAATAAATGCAGAAAATTTAAAAAACACAAGTCATAATGTCATTTCTTAATTTATGAATATTTGATATATATGAGAACTTATAATGAACAGAATTTAGTGTATTAAAGTAATAACTTTGACTTGTCACTTCAACTGAAAAATTAATGTATAACTAAGTTATTGGTTTGCAAATTTTATTTTTTATAAAAATGATAACTTTTAAATGACTAACTAAATTTGTTAACAAATAATATTCTCCCAATCTTCTTATTCCTTACTGCAACCTTGTTTTCTATCCCAGGAAGAAATATTAAGATTTTATTAATATACTCATAGACTAATAATTTTAAATTAAGATCTTACTAAGTTATTCTGAACTATTAGGTCACTAAATAATAT